>JACBKR010000472.1:0-83623 GCA_014218235.1 Colocasia esculenta
TATGGATGCGATTTACTCCCTCCTCCTTCCCGGCACCGACGGTGCTTCCCCTCTCCCTTTCATCCCAAAATCAAAGCTAAGGCTTAGGCTTACCAAATCCGGCCGTGGGGGAACTTCTCGGCCAAGGTGACCTCTTCTCCACGCTGCGTAGTCACTCTCCGCCCCTTCCTCCTCTTCATCGTCGCCGATCCGCCCTCCTCCACCGCCGGCGTCGGCTCCTCCTCCACGATGGCGAGCTCTCCGGGAGCCGCCAATAGCTTCGCCACCATGGCACTGGCATCCGTGCCCGAGGTCTTTACCATCGCCGGTGTGACGCCTCCTCCGAGGCCAGCGAAGCCTCACTCCGCCGCCGTTTGGGCGCCGCCTTCTTCATCCGGTAGAGAAAGGGAAAGAGTGCCAAGGGAGAGAGAGTCAAGGGAGAGAGAGAGAGAGAGAGAGAGAGAGAGAGCGCTAGAGTAGGGAGAGAAAGAGAGAGCCGAGAGAAAGTGAGAGTGAGAGGGGTGTAAGGGTGTCGGAGAGGTGAAACGAAGGAAAGGTCGCGCCCTCGGGCATTTTGTAGGCTACGGTGAAGTTGGAAATCGCATCCAATTCAGTGGACGTGAATAAGAACCACCATCTTTAAATGCATCCGGCCTAGCCGACGCGATTCAGAGGTCATCATTACCCCGGCGCAAACTTTAAGGCGCGCGATTTTCAAATATTCAAATTAAACCGCGTCGGGTGCAGAGGACGCTATTAAAGTCAAATATCCGCGGCGTCTATAATGGACGCGGATCAAGGAGATATCCACGGCATCTGCGCTGGACGCGATTCAAAGTGTTCACCCGAGGGCCAGTTTGTAAGGACAAAATCAAAATGTTTGGACGATACAATCACATTTTCAAGGGGCAATTTGACCGTGTCAAGGATGCGATTTATTTCTCATTGAGGATTTAATCCCGGCGCTTGCAAACGGCCACCTTGGGCCAAAGTTTCTCAAGATCCCTTACATAACCCATCCAGTCATTTTCCACTTCTTCCACATTTGGGATCGGCCTCCTGTAAGAGCAAACCTTCCAGAGTGCCTTTATAGTGTCCGCCTCCTCGCCGTCATTGTTGGCCGCGATGTCCCGCCTCTTGATTAGCGAGAGGTGAGACGGCCCTTCAAAGTTGCATCGCGGAAGCCCAAGCTAAGGAAGGCAGCGGTGTGGGTTGTAAAGGACGAACTTGGACGCCCCGATCAACTGCAGGTCCACACCGGGTGCTAGCCGAGTCCGCAAGTCCCTGGTGAGAAGAGGCGTCGGAGTACAAGAAAACGCATTCCCGAGCAGGCTTCGGAGGTGATCGCGCCAATCTACCCGCGTCTTGAGTTGTGGCACTTGGTTGGCCACGCGCTCTCCCAGACCGACTGTGTTATCTAAATGCTTGAGCGGACTCTTGGAAAAGATCCGGGACGAGCTAGAAACCCCATTGCTCAAATCAAACTTGAAGTATAGGTTAGTCCAACAAGTAAGTAAAAGCATTGAACCATATGGGGGCCTACCCAAGCTCGCCGCCATCAGTCCGCTGTAAAGGAAGGCTAGCACCGCCGGTCCCAGTATCTCACCTTCCCAAATGCCGCATACGGCGCTCAGTTGATCCTCTTCCAGCACATTGTCGATTGAGGGGAAAAAAAGTGCACCCGCCACGCAGATGGCAAATCCCCTCATCACTTGCTCCACCCACTCATCGTTCCCCACCTTCGGTAGTTGTTTCATGGTCCAGGCCGCCATTTTTTGTAAATTGATACCTTTTCCAGTTTGGACATCTTGGGCCGCCCTTGCATTCATGAAGCTTTCAAGCACCATCTTACTCGTATAGTACCTAGGCATGATCGCCATCTCATCTTCCTCGCCTCGTCTCATTCGCTTCAAACCTAACAAAATCTCAACCTCTTCCAATATGATAGTGGCTTCGAAGGCCTTGAAGAGGAAGGTATGGGTTTGAGGATAGCACAGTTCAACTAATGCCCCCATAGCCGCCCAATCAAGGTGGATTTCGTGGTATCTTTTGGCATAGACGGCAAGGTTTGTTAATTCCCCATTTCTTAAGGATGTTGGTCATGTCAAGGCTAATGGTGGAAGTAAGCTGGTGAAGCCATGGGAGGCGCATATAACATCGGTTGCCCGGGAAAAGTGGATAGTCCTGTGGCATGGATGGATATGTGCATGGGCATGAATGGTGATGGTTGCATGGGAACATTGGTCAAATGGATGGTGTGATCATGTGCATGGTCATGGCATGGCGCATGGTGATGATGGCGCATGGTCATGGGGAGTAAGAGGGTTGGCCATGACATTGGAAGAGGCAGAGAGAAAGAAAAGAAAAGAAAGAAGATAGGAAGAACACATTAAGAGCATTTCAAGAACTTGAAGAACACATCCAAAACAATGCTTAAAGATGAAATCTACTCACCAATTTTTCTTGGACTAGCTTGCATATATGTCCTTCTACTTGGTTCAATCTCTGAAATCCTTCCACTCTTGGCCTCTTGGGTTGGGAAGCACCACCATGATCCATTGCTCCAAACCTCTTCTTCTCTTCTTCTTCTCCTTCTTTGCTTCAATGCCTAATCCTTGAATTTGGGGAGGGGAGAGCATGAAAAGGAATGTAAAAGCATGAAAAAGGCAACAGGGGGGATGTTTTATAACCCTTAGCCCGGAGCCAAGCCCCCCCAATGGAGGAAAAGACATAAAAAGTGCAGGAAATCAAGTCTCGGATGGATGGTTTAAATCGCGTCCGATGCAGTGGACGTGATTCGGATGCGATTCACGATTGAAAGGCGTCCAGTATTCCCGCCGCTATTTACAAGTAGCATTATTTTCATATTTCGCTGTATTATTTGTTACTTGTCAATACTAATGAGTCTTTGAGCGCAGGATCTGGATATCTTTCTCGCCGCACAATTCATGATCATCTTCGACGATCGCCATCTTGGTATTGTATATATTGCATCTTACTATATGTTATACCTTATTAGAGCACATCAAGGACCTTGAGGCTCTGATGAATCTGGAATTTTAGTTCCCCTCCTTCGCCAAAACAATGATGATTCCAGAAGATTCTCATGACTTGAGGATAGCCGTTGCATTGCTAAAGGACGATGGTTTCGTCCAGTATCTTGACTTCGGCACTGTAACAATATTATTCTTGATTATTTTATATTTTCTTTTGTTTTAATCTTTTTCTTTTAGCCCAGCATGCATCATGTAGGATTTTAAGCAAATCACTCTCGTTTTTAACTGAAGAGAACCACTTGTTCCTCAATGCTAGTTAACATGAAATATTCCACTCTGAGTCAAGTACTTAGTTCATTGTGTTGTTGTTGAAGATCATCTTTTGATAAACTCACTTGTCTTGGATTCCTATTTCAGTTCATCTTATCTCCCTAAGATCCACCAAAGGCAGTGGCAGACGCTCCAATGGTGCAACCTAACGGATTGTGTCCTTAGGTACTTCCCCGACGCTGGAAGTTGGTCTTTCTCCCTTCCGTGCCCATGTGCACACTCCTTCTCCCTCGTCCAGACTTTGAGTTTTCTTTTGAAGTTTTATGCAAACAGCTTAATTATAAACTGACGAACGGCTCCTGTCATATATTGTTAAGGCGTGTCTCATCACACCTTGGCATCTACTTTTTAGTCATTTCACTTCATTCCACTTCATTCACCCCATTCCATTGCTTTCATTTTTTGTCACTTCGCTCCATTTCCTTGCAAAGCAGACGCCAAGGCGAGGCAGCTGTAGACACTCCATTTTGGCAACATATCGAGAAAATTTCATGGCACACCGCAATGCCTCAAAGTGGCTCTCTTCAATTAACCTCTTGAGTGATTTTCCTATTTTTCTAGGATTTTTAGGAATTTTTCTAAAGGGGTCTGAGGGGGTCTGTTGAACTTCATTGATTCGCGTCCGCTACAGTGGACGCCATTTAGGAGGTTTTATCCACAGCAGGTAGAGCCAACGCGTATCGCAGCTTTTGATTCGCGTCCGGTCAAGCCTCCGCGATTAGAGCCTAAACCTAAACCATACACCCTAATGCCGGCGCATTTAAGAGCTCCCATGTTTCAAAATAGATTCACGTCCGACCAAGCCGCCATGATTAAAAGTCAAACCTAAGCCATGCCCCTAAATCCGCGGCATTTAAGAGCTCCCATGTCTTGAATCATGGCAAAATAGGAATTGCGTCCGCTTAAGTAGCCGCGTTTTCAAAACCATCTGTCAAATCAAGATCAATTATGTCAGAAGATCGAATCAGTTGGAAAACGCGGCGGCTATGACAGACGCGATCTCCATCATAGCTATAGGCTATGATTAGCAAATCATGCGGATCTTTTAAATTGCGGCGCTTTAGTCGGATGTGAATTCATTATGTAGGCGTCCACTGTACCCGATGCGATTCAAAGAATTTTGCCTATAAGTAAACCCTGAGGCCATGTTTTAAAAAAGAATCCAACCCCCTAAGGCGAAGCCCTGTCGGATTGAAGAGAGATCCCCCAACCCCACGACGAAGCCCTGCCGAATCGGAGAGAGAACCCAACGTCACGACGAAGCCCTGCCGGGTTGCGAAACCCTACCGGATTAGAAACTCAACTCCGAATCGAGAGGCACCCTCCTTCCAAGTCATTTCAGACGTTCGCCTCTTGGAGTCCAGTGTCACCTTCTTCGCGAGCCTCGGAGGCGAGAGAAGCTCTTCTTCCACTGCATCCATTGTCGCGGCGGGCTACACATCGCCTTTCTTTTATCCTCTCCTCCCTTCACTTCATTTTCGTTTCTTCCATTGCATTCATCACACTCACACACACACACACACAACATTTACCCCTTTCCCACACCCTTTAGGGGTTTAACACCACCCCACGAGGTTTGTAAAAGTCCAATTAATGCTTTTTATTCCATCTCTTTGAACTTGTTACTGCACCTCCAAGTCTAATCCTTTTGTCACTTGTTTCTTGTTATCTACTTTTGCAAGGTAACCCCCATTGGAGCTAAATCTTCTTCGTCGGCCGGCTGGTGGAAGAAGTAAGGAGAGCCCACAATCAACACTCCGTGATCATTAGGTGATGGTAAGTACCGCACATCTTCCTCTTCGCCTGTCTCCTCGGTGCCCACGCGCACCTGGCGATCACACACTCCATATTTGTGCACGCACGCACACCTGTTCTCCCTGCTATTTTCTCTCCCCTTCTCGCCACTTTCTTTCCATCGTTAAAATCCCCTTTTAAATCATTTCTTCTTTGTGGGATCGTGTTTCGAAAAGAAGACACATCTACACTGCCCATCAGTTGTGTGATATCTGGCAACTTTTCTACACGTGCTGCCATATGATGACCGGACAACCTCTCGAATATAACTTCATCTCGTTCCATCTGTTCTTTAGGAATACATCTTTTTGGCTTCTGAAAGGGTGAACAACTGCTAAAAATGTTAATGGCAATCAAACCAGCATGACATCCCAAAATGTTTAAGTACAAATGTTTTGTATTATCCATACAGTAAGGGCATGATAGCCTCCCATGTGTGCTCCAACCAGATAGCATTCCATATGCAGGAAAATCACTTATCGTCCACATCAATGCTGCCCTCATAGTGAAATTTTGCTTTCTAGATGCATCATAAGTATTGACCCCCTCAGTCCATAATAATTTCAATTCATCAATCAATGGTGAGATAGATGTCTATATTTTTTGTATGACTTTTAGGACCATGAATCAATAAAGACAGGAACAAATTCTCTCGCTTCATGCACATGCTCGGAGGAAGGTTGTATGGTGTCACGAACACTAGCCAGCTGGAGTAGGAAGCCACTGAACCTCAAATGGATTGAATCCGTCAGTGCACAAACCAAGCCTCACATTATGCGACTCCTTAAGAAGATAGGATGAGCATGGTTGAAATGAGTCCAAGCTTCACCATCTGCAGGATGACTCATAATATCCTCATCCCGATGTACTCTTCTGCGTGCCACCTCATATGTGAGCTGTCTTTGAAGACATACATCCACTGCAGTCTGGGTGTAAGGGGGGAATATTGCAATGACGTATAAGGTATATCCTTTCCCCTAGAATTGGCCCATCTTTTAGGTTTAAACCTATCATGATGGCAAATAGAACATGATACCTTATTTGCATCCTCTTTGTGATACAACATACAATGATTAGGACATGTATCTATTTTAACATATCCAAGTCCTAAATCATTGACCATCTTCTTGGCATGATAAAAATTTGGAGGCAACTTCTCATCTCGAGGTAACATGCTCTTGATGATGAGGAGGAGATGATCAAAACAATTCTCACTTATATGAAATTTAGATTTCAAGTTCAGCAACTGTGTCACTGCTGACAACCGAGTGTGTTTTTGACAACTATCCCACAATGGCTCATCAGCATCCTTAAGTAACTGATAGAATCTTTCGCCTCCCTTATTCGGCATGTCTTCAGCATATACATGATCCTCATTTACATTGAATGTGGGACCAGCAGCATCTACAACCATATCCACGTACGTACTTGTGCCTTCCACATTACTAGGCTCGTACGACCAGAGCTCCTCACCATGACATGTCCAATTCATATAACCTTCAACAAACCTTTTCTGTATAAATGGTGTTGAACCTCCCATGGTGAATTCCACTTCAAATTTTTACAAATCATATAAGGACATTGGATGCAACCTTCACTGTCTACTGCTGCATTTGGATTCCCCAATGCAAACTGAATGAAAGTCTCAACTCCGAGCCTAAACTCCACAGACACCACATGATCAACTATTCTATGATACATCCATGAACGGTCTGAAGCCAATTTTTTCCTGCGCCCAAACAATATTAACAGACAAATAACTTTAAAATTCAAACTCAGAAAAAACTAAATCTGACTATTTTCACACATCATTCGATGCAACAAAAATGAATAGGAAGGATATATTATTTAGATTATCACTTTTTACCCATCTGTGAATATTTGATCGCACTCAGATGGCCATTTACTATGTGTTTGTATAATTTTCTGAAAATTTCAGCAACATCTATCCACACATTCGATATACCAAAAATTTATTGATTAAAATATTTTCTTAAACACTTACTAATAAGTGGTTAAGAAAATATTCTAAATCAATAAATGTATATCAGAGAGGAGTGAGTAGACACACCCAAAATCTTTCAATAAATATTACAAACATATAGTAAATGACCACCTAACTGCGATCAAACATTCACAGACTGTCCAAAACGGGACAATTCAAGACTTTGAGTTAGATATACACGTTCTCATCATTGAAAATAAGACTCGTGCACATCAATCCCAAAGTCTTGAATGGAAAGGTTCATTGACACGGCTTAACACGCTCTCGTGAGATGTGTGTAGTGTTAAATTGCTATGCAGCATAGATCAAATTTAAATATCACATAAATATGAAAAGAAATGAAAACAAAATCATACATAAAACAAGTGCAATAATAAACCAAATTCACACATACATGTAAATGAATTGCATTAAAGTAAGAAGTTTATACTAATCACTAAACTGAAAGTAAGCAATTAAAAACAATCCATATAATAGTGTTTTATTGAATTCAGTTCGAATCAAGAATGTAATGTCTACAAGGAAGAGTTTGCATCATTTTTTATTCCTAAATTGAGATGTATACCTCATTAGAGTTGCATTGGTCTATTGAATTTCTCATGCTTAAGTGAGATGTAAGAAACTAAATCTACAGTAGAGAGACGGTGCAGGACACACTAATGTGGAGTATTGATCTCAGCGTGACCTTTCAGCAGCAATAAAGTAGAAAACCATGCATATGAAAAGCAATGGACTTCCATATTAAGATAGGACAAGGAATGGAACCTTGAAGTCTAGCTGTCAACTATTCCTCTTGGTGTTTTGCTTTCTTTTTCTAAATAATTAGCCTATGTGTTTTCAATTCCAGCTGATTCATTATTTCTATCCTTGCTAGAACATCCTTGAGTTGCTCTAGTGTAAGCTGCTCTAAGACTTGTATACAATTCAATTACCAATGCATTTGATTAACTATTCATGCAATATACACATTAGCTGTAGAGATGTCTAATGCAGTGTGTGTGTGTGTGCTTGTTGTGCTATTGAGCCTGCGAGGTTCCAGTTTTCGGCGCACTTCTACGAGGAGTTGCGTACTACGCCACCGGTTTCTGTGTGTTGTGCGATGTGTGTTTATTTACTGTTGCTTTACTTCTTGCACTGTTTAGTAGTACTGTTACCAGTGGGGGTTAGTGTCCCTACTGGGTCTCTTCTTGAGACTCACTCCCTTCCCTTTCAGGTGGTTTGTCGTCGGCTCCAGGTGCAGAAGAGCCTGGTCACTCCGGTGATGGTCTTTCTTAGCTGCTGTGAGTAGTACTTAGTTTTTGTACTCACTGTACTCTTTACTTATATTGTTATCGGCTCTGAGTTGCACTAAACCAAAACATTATATAGTGGAATGTTTAAAATTTTGTAGTGTGTACATTTACCCTTTCGAGCTTCAGCTCGTGGGTGACGGGTCAGGATTCGGGTTACTGGTTGTGACTGGTAATTCGGATCCTGGGTCGTTACAGGCAGGTTTGAGCTCGACGGCTGTGGGTTGGGGGCCAGTGGGGTGGGGGTCTGCTTGGGGGAAGTGGGTGGGGGGTAGTGAGGTGGAGGTTTGCTTAGGGGGTAGTGGGGTGGGAGTTTGGTTAGGGGACAATAATAGGTGTCTCTGAATTAGATGTTCCCTGCCTAATGCCTGGTTTTTTTCCTAATTGACAGGATTGGAAAGATTGATGCAATTTCTGGTGATCAAAACTCTACACAATTTCAAATATATGTCACTACAAATACTTGATCCTACATCATGCTTACTGAAAATTGTATCTACTTAAATTGATTGATTTAGCTTTTTGGCACTATGAGAAGGTTGCAGAAAATATTAAAAAAAATGAAGAAAGAACCATAGAAGTGGGAAGACAAGTCTTGTGGAATGTGTTCCATAATTTTCCATATGTTCATTAACCAGACTCATACATTCCTATTCCTAGGATCATTCCTTTTTCCCTTTCTAGCCTTTGTTGGTATTATTTTTCATCTTCAGCTTGAGATCAACTTAAGGTTCTAGCAACCATCTCAGACATCAAAATGATAGATGAGATCACCACTCTTTACATGAGTTAGGAATTAGTCTTGCTTCTAAAGTTCAAGAGACATAAGGAACAAGCTTAAAAGTCCACATCAATAAATGAAAAAAATTTCTGAACCTTTCATATCCTGGAAGATCTTCAAATTCTTTAGCAACCTTCAACAAGTCCTTGTCATCCACTAGATCAACCTTATTCATACATAAATTCTTTTTTGCTCAGGTTGTGATTTTTCACCCAGAAGTTTAATGAACTTTTAACCCTTCTGTCAGGCCTACGCACAGGAGAAAGGTATCAGCCAGCAAATCTTTGATGTGATGTTAAGACGTTTAGACAATGAGAAGTAAGTTGGTTCCTCGGCTTGGTGCTCCAGGTGTGTTGGAGCATGTGTGAGCCGTTGGTTTTCGATTCTGTGCTCAACATGTGCTTGGAACCCGTTGTGTGAGCCGTTGGTTTTCCGACTTCGTGAGTTCCGCGCGTGTTTGGTGGTGCGATTGTTGCCACAAGGAAGTCGTGTTGAGACTTAGTGGCTTATTCACATTGGTCTTGCGTTTGCTCCCTGTGTTTTGTTTCGTGCCTCGGGATCTTCTGGGCTTGTCCCAATGTCGAGGATGAAATTGTTTGAAGGGGGGTAGAATGTAAGACCCGGCTCCCGGCTTTCCGTCCGGCATCTAGGATGACTAGCCACTGATGCGTCCAGGCTGGGCGATGCGTCAGTGTCGCGTCAGGGGTGCCTGACGCGACAGTCATCCGTGTCGCGGCGATCTGTGCGTCGCGTTATTATCACGCCCGGGTTGCCCGTCGCGTTCTTGTAGCGCCAGGTCAACGGGTCGCGACAGCATTTTGTCGTGTGTCGCTTCGGTCGTCTGATGCCTGTCAGGGTGGCAGGCGTGTCAGTACGGCCTGTCGTGTTGTCGCGGCGCCCGTGGGGGGCGCGTTCTTGTCACAGTCTGTGGACCCATCGCGTTAAGGTTGTTAACACGACGGGGCGGTCCGTCGCGTTCTGGGTGCCGGCGGCTTAAGGCGCTGGCCGGCTACCCCTTCCCTCTCTCTCTCTGCTTCTTCCTTTCTCCCTCTCCCTGCGGCAGTGCTCCGCCCCCCTCTCCTATTTGAGTGTTTCAGGTGAGGAGGAGGGTCGTGCGTGGTGCCGTGGCGTCGTGGACCTTGCGTGGAGCGAGGAGGAGGTGGCCACAGACGTGAAGGCCCCATTGGGGTTCGTTTCTTCATGAAAGGTAGGGATTTCTTGTGCCCTTCCAATCCGGGTGGATGGGAGTCCTCGGGGTTTTGTAGTTAGCTTTACAGCTTTCCCCATGCTCCCCTCCCCGTGTGTGCATGTTTGTATGGTTTTGGGCGGCCCGGGATGGAGCATCCCATGGTCTGCCTCCCAACTGATGTCGCGGCGCCGCGGTGTGCATCGTGACATCAGTAGAGGCGTCGCCCCGGTCGGCGCGCGACCTTATCGCGGCGGGTTGGCAGTCGCGATAAGGGTCGATGTCATGACCTGGTTTCCCGTCGCGACAGCGAGGCTGTCGCAACGCGTTGCCCCGTCGCATCAAGGCTATTGTCACGGAGCCCTTCTCTGTCGCGATGGCATCGCGACGGCCTATGGGGGCGCGACAGTGCCTGTGCTGCCTCGGGTGGTTTCGTGGCCGGTTTGTGTGTCGACGTGTGCCCCAGGGCAGGCTTTGCCCTTAGGACCTTCTGGTAGGGAATGCGGCTGGCTGCCTCCCCGTGTTCAGTGACCGAAGGTGACACCTTCGTGGCCGTGTCCTGGCAGTGGTGCCAGGAGGGTCGCGTCTGTCTAATAATCGATTGACTGGCGGTCAATCGATTATTAGCAGAGCGACGGATTTCCGTGCTAGCTGGTAGTGTTCCGAGACTCCGGCTTTTCCGTACGTGGTTGGTTGGCCGACAACCCTCTTGAGGGTCTGTGTGTGCTCATGCTTGCTTGCTGTGCTTGTGTGTGTACAAGCCAGCAGTGTGGCATGGTTCTTGTTGTGCTGCCCCACCTTTTCGCCCGGTGCTTGGCACTTGAGGGCTTGTCCCGTTTAGAGGTTGTCTCCGTTCCCTTGGACCCCCGTCCTCGGGAGTATGTTGAGGGAGTACTCCGGGCTACGAGCGTGCTCGAGTTGGCAGCCGACAGGGTGGACTCTGGAGCTGAGGGGAAAATGAGTTTGAGCAGCGGCGCTGAGTCGTTTGTAGAGCTCTCTTGTCTGGGTCTGGGACGTCGAGGGGTTCGGAGTGCTTTCCTGGCACATACCAAACAGTCCCTTATCTCACTGCCTCTCTCTGCGTTGGTTCCGGAGCCACATAGTGGTCTCAGGCGTGAGGCCGCAGCTTGGCCAAGCTGCGGTGTTGTGTGCGTTGTGTGTTTCTGTGGCGGCTCGGTCGCGCCCTTCGCGGGGGTGGAGGCAGGAGCTAGGCTGGCGAACAGAGCGTGCAGACTGCGGGTCCCCCTCTTGCTGCTAGTGGCGGTGGCTTGGTTACTGTTGTTATGACGACGTTTCCTCACGACGTTTCCAAGTGTTCTCCCGTTTCCCTAGCGGGCACGGCGGTTATAGCCTGGCCGTGCCTAGTTTTCCGTGGGCTTCGTTGGTCTGGCCATGGGCAGACCCATGCTTCTGGTGGTTCCCGCTCGGTGTCCTCTCGGTACCGTAGTTCCGTTTTTGGGTGCCAGTCCGTAGTGGCACCGGCGTGTATGGCTTCCCAACCTTGCGGTGTACCCGGGGTCCGGGGTGGTTCTGCTTGTGGGCCCTCGACCCTATGGAGGTCTGAGGTGGGCGTGCTTGCGATGAGACGTTGTTCTCACCTGGTTGTTGCGTGGTCTCGGCGAGTGTGCCGAGGGTTGCTTCCGCTTCGTGCCCGACTCCATTGGTTTCTGCGGGAGTCGTGTGTGTGGCCCGACCTCAGTTGGTGGTCGTGGCGTTGCGCTGTTCTCTTCCGCTGCTTAGTAGTACCATGCTATAGGTGTTACTCACTTTACAGCTTTATAGGGTAGTTCATGTTTTCGGAGTTCCTGCTGCTCTGGCCGGCGAGGGCTGTAATCCCTACTGGGCCTTGTTCGCGAGGCTCACCCCCCTACTTCCTTCAGCTAGGGGCTCATCGTCGCGGGAGCTCGGTGTCGGACGGGTTGCAGAGGCGGTTGTGGCGCCGTGTTGTTGTCAACAGCAGTGAGAGCGAGCGTTGTGAGCTCTTGTACCCGAGTGAGCTGAGAGTTGTGTTTTGCAAGTTCTCGGGGTATGCCCCTTAAGGACTGCACTGTTCTTCTTGTACCTGTGCTTTTGTTTGGGATACGTTGTACAGACTTTTGTATAATCTACATATTGTTATAGTTATTCATATTCAGTACATATCTCACTAGACTATTTCTTCTAACCCTTCCAGATCTTCAGATCCGTGGGTGGCGATGTGACCTTCGCGGTCCCTAGAGGGGGTCCGGGAGGTCGGGTCGTTACACCACATGCCTCACAGGCAACACTACAACAACTGGTCACCTAACCTACAAGCCTCATAGGCAAAACACTGCCTAGACTACAAGCTTCACATGCAACCTACCCATGTAGGGTAACAAGACTGGCATGAACAATCCAATCAATCACACACTAAAACAATCGGAAGCTTACCCGAAGAAGGGTAAAGCACAACATGTGGAAGGTCACACCACATGACCTTCACGGAACACAAGTTCACCTCAACACTCGAAGAGGCTGGTACCCGATGTACCACAACATGAACTACCCACGAAGGGTACAGGTACCTACTACCACGAGGTGCCATTACAGAACCACAACCAAAATCATGCCACTACCAGGGCACCCCAACGGGTCAATCCTTAACCAGCGAGTCACACACACAAGCCACAACCAGTGGCAAAGTACGAGTCAGAAAGGATGACACCACCACACAGGAACAGACTAGTGTTTCATGATGCCAGTATCTAACCCAGACAACACAGCACAAGACCACCTCTCAGTCTCGTAGCCACGGACACACAGTCCAGCTACTGCTCCACAACACACAAAGTAAACCAACCAACAGTGGAGACCAACCAACACTACACCTGCAGACCACACAGCTGCAGGCCCATTCCTGACACCTTTAGGGACTCTGGCCCGAGCTCCCTAAAGTGAGGCACTGGAACACAGACTAGCTGGGGACCAGTGACGTCTACTGGTGTCCGAACCCCAAACCATGAGCGCGCTACATGCGACTGCACACCCACAAACACAACTCGCTGCCCCCAGTGTCTTTCCCTCAGCCAGACGTACAACTTAACACAGGAGTGAGGGTGTCCAGAAAGATGACTCACCTCAGTGGTACACACCGTTCCGGGACACGTCTCGAGCACAACGTGCCTGGCTTACATAGAACCTGGGGTACTCGACTGAAGAGGTATTCCGGAATAGGCGCCAGACCACCAGACTCGACAAGCACACAAACCACGATACATGCTTATACAATCTTCATTAATAACCACGGTACATATGTATATAATTAACTCATCACCGGTCACTGTGTGACCTCCAAGCCAATCTATACTGACACTACCTGACATAACATAATAACATATAATACCTTGCTTGTCATTGGTTGTCTCACGACCTCCATAGCATCACACATCACTTAGCACATTATTCACTTAACTTAATACAATAATATAACCAACATGAATCACTAACTAGTCAACACTAACCCCTTTAACCATACACATGCTTTACTAACATTCAATGACTCAAACCACATTAATTAATAACAAATAACCAAGGCTAGGTTCACACTGGAACCTTACTCCCCAACCACTACAAACAACCACCGAAGCTGATACGCGATGGACACAGGCGTCGCCTTTCAAATCGCGACGACCTGTCCAGACGCGATGTCACGCCCCTCCAATTAGCAGCGGAATAAATCGGAGGAACGCGAGCAACAAGTATGGTAACGTGAATTGCGCATACAGATGAAACATCAGAGCATCTAATGAACAATAATTGGAATAAACTCTTCATTTCATTGAAATTCCACTAAGACCATTACAACCACTAATTCGGAGCCAATACATAGGGCTCAATGACATCATTACATTGAAAAGAAATCTAAAGTAATAACTATTAGACTCCATAGTACTAGGGCAACTTCATCAAGTGACTCCAGGTCGCTCATCACTCTGGTCCCGTCCATTGGTGTGTGTGACGTCGTTGTCTGACTTACCTGAGACACAATAATAAATAACGAGGGTGAGCGATAACGCCCAGTAGGACTTAAATCTCAATAGTCAAGCAGGCTTTAAGTAATTAATGCTTTAAAAGGCAGAGTAACTAATGATAGAGTGAGGCATGTAAAGTCGATAAAATAATGGCACAATAACATGGTCTAAATAGTAGATGAATCAAGTATAGCATGATGATAAAGTCAAGTCACGATAGAAAACGATAACAACAATAGCAAGTAACGTCATAGTCAAGAAATAGCAAGTGACATGTATAGCAAGGAAAGAGATAGTAGTTGACCATATAGAGAGTAAATTGCACTTTGATTGATTTTTTGTCAATCGAGATAGTAATGGCACTTTTGATTAACTTTCGTCAATCGAAATAGTAATGGCACTTTGGTTATCCGTAGATAGCCGAGAGAGAATATAGCACTTTTGTCGTCAATAGACAACGAGAGAGTATAGCACTTTGAATGTGATTGAGTCATGATAGAACGCAATAACGCAAGATAGCAAGTATCGAGTGTAGACACGCGAATTCGGCTCCGCCGCGGGCAAATTTCATATTGCGCCATAATGCCACAAATGGCCCTCTTTTTGCCTTGCAAGAGTAGTTTCCCAATATTTTTGGATCTCACCCATTCTTTCTCGGCAGCGCCCCCGGAAGCTAAATTCAGTTCAAGTAGCCCATAGACAACTTCATTGATTCGCATCTGCTTCAGTGGCTGCTTTTCTGGCACATTCAAAAGGCGTCCGGGGATGTGGACGTGATTCAAGATCCTTGTTGCGACGGCTTCGACAGACACGTTTATGAGCACATGTCTTAATAGAATTGTGTCCAACCTCTCGAACGCGATTCAAAGTCAAAAAGGCTACGCCTACGAAGTCGTCGCACCTAAGGTTGCCACGTCGTGCAATCATGAGAAAATCCTATAATCGCATCCATGTCAGTGGACGTGATTCAGAAGGTCGGATTCGAGCATTTATGAGCCAATTGCCTCGAAACCATGCAAGTCTGAATCGCAGCAGACCAAGCGGATGCGATTTAAGTCGCGGGCGGCGTGGCCAGACGCGATTCAGAAGCGTAGTTCAGGCTACGGCCATCATGCGCCCGTCACATCGATTTGACTTTCTTAATCCGCGGCCTGCCACCCGACGTACGTTCAAATCATCCCGCTTTTGTTTCAGACCGCAATTCAAATCATAATCGCGGCTTTTAGACCAATTCAAGAATCTGTTGCCTAAATAGACCCCGAGGGTATTGTTTCAAGGGGCATTCAGAGCGGCGAAGCCCTGCCGGATTCACGTCTCACCTCCGACCCGCGGGGACCCTCTACTCCGAGCAATCCACGCCTTCCTCCCGTAGTGTTCGGAGCCGGCGTCCTCTTCATCGTCCACGTGCCCCGGAGCGAAGCGGGCGACGTCTTCCTCCTCCTCTTCATCCATTCCGTCCGTACCGGGAACGCCGTCATGTCGTCCATTCGGGGAAGTACCACCTCCCTTTCTCTTTTCTCTTCACTTTCATCTCCTGCGGGCCCCACGTGGCCTTTGTACCCATTTTTTGACACACACATGCATGCATTTTACACACACCCACATTCTTTTAGAGTTTAAAAGCCACCCCCAGTAGTACACCTCCATGTTCTTTTATTTCATTATTTTTTATTTTTAGGATTTGATACTACACGTGGCTAATCCCATTTCTTTACTTTTCATTGTCTTTCTTGTCAGGGTAATCAATGAGGAAACGCCCTCTACCGCGCCGCCGTATTCGTAGAGGAAGAGAGGACCCACATTCCCCCGCGCAATCTCCCTCCGCTAAATTGGTGCGTACGCGATCACTTCCTTCATCCGCACCCCTCGCCGTGCATCTCCATTCGGCACCCTCGCGTGCCTGGCGATCACGATCTTTTTATTTTATTGTCTTTTCTGCTTTTCCACTCCATATCACACACACATCCACACACCACTATTCATTCCCCCCTCTTTGTGGGCACCGCGAAAGCGTCATCTACATCGAGTAGAGCAAGGAGAGAGTATGATAGTAGTCGCTCAATAACAGAACAATAACAGTTCAGTAACAGTCAGTGGTAGTACAGTAATAGTGCAGCACGTCTAAATCATCAGACTAACATAATAGTGTAACAGTCAGATGTCTAGTTAATTCAGAACAGTTAGTCAGAACCGGTGCAATGCAGAACACCGTCAATAGCCCCTACAGGTAATTTCGGGTGGCTCTCCGCCCCCAGGACTAGATGGAGCCCCTCGGACACTCTCCGTGCCCTTAACAATATGCATTCAAGTCAGTAGAGTCACAAGACCCATTTTAGCGCTAGACAGTCATGAACAGTTCAAAACAATAGGAGCCACACAGCTCAAAGGGTACCCAGAGGAGTATGAGATGAATGACGAAATAAGCGATAGTAGAGAGAATGTGAATAGATGAGGAGTAGAGTATTATATGAGATCTTATGGTCATTACACATGAAACGTCGAGTAACGAGCGATAGTAACAATTGCACAACACATGCGTACGGTGTTGGCAATTAGGTGGAATTCACCATCCTTCCACTGGCCATGTTATGCACAGGTCCAGAGGTCCGGCGTGATTCAAGATAAGATAGAGAACAATCTAAGGTCGTTTGGATCTTGCTGATCCCTAGAGTGTATCATAGGTGTTAGGGTACAACCAGCTCGTCGACCATGTGGGAACCCATGGACAGAGGAGACTTATGGAGGCCTTGAATAAAGACTCACTAGTCCAGCAGAAGGAGTATCCGACAGAGAGTTCGTCCAAGTCAAGAGAGAAGTGTGTAGAGAAACAAGTGACCGACGTTCTAAAGGAATTCTAGAACAGTGGAGCATCGATAACAGTACTCCCAAAACATCGCGAGAATCGTAGACAAGTTCATTTAAAATAGGCAATTAAATATATAATTGAAATAAATTGCTCGATGTATTATGTGACAATTTTCATGCTAAGTTAAGTCATATTGGATGGTTCAAAGTGAGTGCAAGTGTAAGAGAAAATCATGGACAATATAGATCATGTGATTAACTTGGATTAATTAAAATATATTCAATAATTACAACTTCATCTTTCTGTGTACAAGACAATTAATAGGACATGGGGTGACTGTATACAATAAGACTTTCACAAAGGTGGGTTTTCATGCAAAAATCCAGAACGTGACGGGTCTCTGTAAGGGTCGCGACGGGGTCAAGTGTGAACGCGACAGGGCCTTGTAAAGATCGCGACGGGCTTGTCTGAAAAGGCAGGCAGATCGCGACGGGGTCGCTTGAGGCTCGCGACAGGCTCATCAGATCGGGCAGTAGATCGCGACGATAGGTCCTGTCGTGATCAGATCACGACGAAAGGCACTGTCGCGATGACCCTGTGAACGCAGCCTATCGGCCGTTTCGTTCACAGGGTCTGCGCCCGAGTCCAATAGGGAAAGAACAGTGTATTGGATTGCGGGACAGACATACCCTATTTGACATAGGGTGATTCATAAAATCATAACTAATTGTACAAGCGATGAAAAATCATGAAACTGGTTGCTAATTGATCTAGACATGCATGAGTACTTACAGTAAATAGGAATTTGAAACAAACGGTTTTGACATGCTTTGGTTATGTGTATTCATGAAAAACATGGAACAACACACAGATGAGATCACCGAATTAATTCACAAGATAGGATGAATGAAATTAGGGATTTTAGGGGCAAAAGAAGCCTAACTAGCATCAGTACCTCCAGTTAAAATTTGAGAGCATGGGGTCGAGTAAACATGGAGATCAAGAATTTAGAAGAGGGTTCGGGGTCATGAAGTTCACAGAACTTTGAAAATTAAGAACAAAAGATTGAGTGAACGAAAAATTATGAAACAAAAGGGGTTTTGTTCCTGATGCTTGGAACAATCTACAGTCGAAATTTTCACTAATGTTGCTCATGAGAATGCCTACCTTGACTCGATTTCCTCTTCTAGGGCTAGAACTTGATGAACTCGGGTTGAAGCTTTGATGAAGCCTCCTTCCCACGAATTCTCCTCCTCCTTGGCCTCTCCTCCAGGTCCAGCAACCCTTGGCAACGTGTTAGGGTCGGCCATGGGGGATTGAGAGAGTATTTATGTCTATTTGTTTCTATTTCCTAATAGGACTCTAATTACTATTTAATTTCAAGATTTCCTATTTCTCTCACCTTTCCGAGCTTGAGAACTTCTAATTGGGTTAGGATGGGAGCTAAATTTGTGGCCAACCTATTAGGGTAGGTTTCGGAATCCAATTCCAACCCAAACTAGCTATTTTACTTATTTAATAACCCTTTTCTATTTAGGTAATAATTAAGTTACGAATTTAGAGTATTTTCGTATTATTCTTCTTTTAAAAATCTCTATTATGACCCAATAAATTTTATATGGTCCATTTAACAAAGCACATTATTTATTGGAATTTATCTTATGGGATTTTCCCTTTTTAATTAGGGAATAATAGAGTTACGGATTTTAATTTATTTTTCTTATCTGATTTTATTCATGGACTATGAGAGGTCCATTTGTCCAATTCCGATAATGGGTAATCATTTCATGATGTTGGAAGTCTCTCCGATATTTTCGTTTATTTATGGGCGCGTTATTTTTTCGTATTAACGGTTTTCCGACTTAGTTTTCAAATTTGGATAATTAGTTAGTTACGTGTGACGTACGCTTGGCCAATCGGATTTTTCGTTGCACGAATTTCTTCGTGGAACACTTAGGGATAATATTTTGGGTTGATTTATAATTTTTACGGAATTTTTAGATGTGTTCTTGCACATACGATAATGGTATGTGTGTTTCTATTATTCCGTTTTTATAAAAATTTATTATTTCAAATTTTTAAAATACTGAATTTTTTGGTTGCTACATCCTCCCCCACTTAAAAAGAATTTGGTCCCCAAATTCATATGATATGATATGATATGACTACTAATTTATTCTAAATATTTCAATCCATCATCTCCCCCACTTGGGCTTTGCTATCGTGAGAATAATATGAACTTACTAAGGGTTTAGTGATGGTACCTTGTCCACCTTCTTTGACATGATTCATATCCACAAGGGCTTGTAATCGTCTTTGGCATGGAGTTTGGTTCTTTTTTTTGGACAATCGATGACTCGATGTTGTTGACTTCCACATCGTAGCACCTACCCAATTTCTTCCAACAGTTATCACCTGGTGCCCTGGTTTTTTCAAAAAATTTACAAACTTCCTTCCGCTTCACCTCCCCTTTCATTCTCTTGCTATCTACTGTATTTCTTCCTTTATTATCATTGGGATGGGTAGCACGTTCCCTTTTTAACACCTCTTCTTACGGATCTTTTCAAAAAGTTCCATAGTGTCCTCGACTAATGAGCTCTCAATACCATGACTTAATATACTTCAATGTCTAGTGGAGCCAACTTTTCTCAGAATACAGGTCTCAACCCTTCTAAGAATCTCGTTGCCTTCATCTTTTCCGTACTCACCAATGTGGTGCATACTGTGCTAGTCTTTCAAATTGCGCTTCATATTCTGCTACAGACATCATTCGTTGTTTCAAATTGGCGAATTCATTTGCCTTCTTCTCACGAATCCTCTCGGAAAAATATTGGTGTTGAAGAGTTCTAAAAATTATCCCACTCTATATTGATGTTGGGTAATTGTCGACTGGCAGCTTCCCACCAAGCTCTAGCATCGCGGTCCAACTAGAAGGTTGCTAGAAGGACTTTCTCCCGCTCTGAACATTGCATAACTCTAAAGATTCGTTCCATCGCCTTCACCCAATTTTCAGCTTCATCGAGATCCGGAGTTCCATTAAACCTAGGGGGATTTATTCGTTGAAAGTTCCCATATAAGTTTCCTGCCCCATTTCTTGCTCCTGCTTGAATCACGTTGTTAAGGCTTGAGTTAACCGTTGTACGGTCTGTTGTAATTCGTGCATTGGTGCATGCTCGTCAGCCATCTTCTCTAGTTCCTGCGAGCAATAATAATTATTAATTTCCTTTTTAAATTTAGGGTGCTTATACATATAGCTAAGCTCCTAGCATAACCCCAAGTTTTACCCAATCTCTCACATAGGTATGGTGGTTAACTTAGACACGGTCATGGCAGTTCACCTAGAACATCCCCATACTTAATATATCCTAATAAGGACATCCTAGACTCTGATACCAACTGTCACACCCCTCCAATTTAGCAGCGGAATAAATCGAAGGAAACTCGAGCAACGAGTATGGTAACGTGAATTGCACATACAGACGCAAACATCAGAGCATCTAATGAACAATAATTGGAATAAACTCTCATTTCATTGAAATTCCACTAAGACCATTACAACCACTAATTCGGAGCCAATACATAGGGCTCAATGACATCATTACATTGAAAAGAAATCTAAAGCAATAACTATTAGACTCCATAGTACTAGGGCAACTTCATCAACTGACTCCAGGTCGCTCATCACTCTGGTCTCGTCTCATTGGTGTGTGTGACGTTGTTGTTTGACTTCCTGAGACACAATAACAAATAACGAAGGGTGAGCGATAACGCCCAGTAGGACTTAAATCTCAATAGTCAAGCAGGCTTTAAGTAATTAATGCTTTAAAAGGCAGAGTAACTAATGATAGAGCGAGGCATGTAAAGTCGATAAAATAATGGCACAAGTAACATGGTCCAAATAGTAGATGAATCAAGTATAACATGATGATTAAAGTCAAGTCACGATAGAAAATGATAACAACAATAGCAAGTAACGTCATAGTCAAGAAATAGCAAGTGACATGTATAGCAAGAAAAGAGATAGTAGTTGACCATATAGAAAGTAAATTGCACTTTGATTGATTTTCGTCAATCGAGATAGTAATGGCACTTTTGATTACTTTCGTCAATCGAAATAGTAATGGCACTTTGGTTATCCATAGATAGCCAAGAGAGAATATAGCACTTTTGTCGTCAATAGACAACGAAGAGTATAGCACTTTGAATGCGATTGAGTCACGAAAGAACGCAATAACACAAGATAGCAAGTATTGAGTAGAGAAAGGAGAGAGTACGACAGTAGTCGCTCAATAACAGGACAATAACAGTTCAGTAACAGTCAGTGGTAGTACAGTAATAGTGTAGCACGTCTGAATCATCAGACTAACAGTAACAGTGTAACAGTCAGATGTCTAGCTAATTCAGAACAGTCAGTCAGAACCGGTGCAATGCATAACACTGTCAATAGCCCCTGCAGGTATTTTCGGGTGGCTCTCCACCCCCAGGACTAGATTGGATCCCCTCAGACACTCTCTGTGCCCTTAACAATATGCATTCAAGTCAGTAGAGTCACAAGACTCATTTTTGCGCTAGACAGTCATGAACAGTTCAAAACAATAGGAGCCACACAGCTCAAAGGGTACCAAGAGAGTAGGAGATGAATAGACGAAATAGGCGAGATAGTAGAGAGAATGTGAATAGATGAGCGAGTAGAGTATAGATGATATCTTATAGTCATTGCACATGAAACGTCGAGTAACGAGCGATAGTAACAGTTGCACAACACGCGCGTACGGTGTTGGCAGTTAGGTGGAATTCACTATCCTTCCACTAGCCATGTTATGCACAGGTCCAGAGGTCCGACATGATTCAAGATAAGATAGAGAACAATCTAAGGTCGTTTGGATCTTACTGATCCCTAGAGTGTATCATAGGTGTTAGGGTACAACTAGCTCGTCGACCATGTGGGAACCCATGGACAGAGGAGACTTACGGAGGCCTTGAACAAAGACTCACTAGTCCGGCAGAAGGAGTATCCGACGGAGAGTTTGTCCAAGTCAAGAGAGAAGTGTGTAGAGAAAACAAGTGCCCGACGTTCTAGAGAAATTCTAGAACAGTGGAGCGTTGATAACGGTACTCCCAAAACATCGCGAGAATCGTAGACAAGTTAATTTAAAATAGGAAATTAAATATATAATTGAAATAATTGCTCGATGTATTATGTGACAATTTTCATGCCAAGTTAAGTCATATTGGATGGTTCAAAGTGAGTGCAAGTGTAAGAGAAAATCATGGACAATATAGATCATGTGATTAACTTGGATTAATTAAAATATATTCAATAATTACAACTTCATCTTTCTGTGTACAAGACAGTTAATAGGACATGGGGTGACTGTATAACAATACGACTTGCACAAAGGTGGGTTTTCATGTAAAAAGCCAGAACGCGACGGGTCTCTGTAAGGATCGCGATGGGATCAAGTGTGAACGTGACAGGGCCTTGTGAGGATCGCGATGGGCTTGTCTGAACAGGCAGGCAGATCGCGACGTGGTCGCTTGAGGGTCACGACGGGCTCATCAGATAGGGCAGCAGATCGCGATGACAGGTCCTGTTGCGATCAGATCGTGACGGAAGGCACTGTCGCGACAGCCCTGTGAACGCGGCCTATCCGGCGTCACGTTCACAGGGTCTACGCTCGAGTCCAACAGGAAAGAACAGTGTATTGGATTGCGGGCCAGACTTATCCTATTTGACACATGGTGATTTAGAAAATCATAACTAATTGTAAAAGCGATGAAAAATCATCAAAAACTAGTTGCGAATTGATTTAGACATGCATGGGTATTACAGTAAATAGGAATTTGAAAACAAACAGGGTTTTGACAGGCTTTGGTCATGTATTATTCATGAAGAACATGGAACAGCACACAGATGAGATCAACGATTAATTCGCAAGATATGATGAATGACAATTAGGGCTTTTAGGGGCAAAAGAAGCCTAACTAGCATCAGTACCTCCAGTTAAAATTTGAGAGCATGGAGTCGAGTAAACATGGAGATCATGAAATTAGAAGAGGGTTCGGGGTCATGAAGTTCACAGAATCTTGAAAATTAAGAACAAAAGATTGAGTGAACGAAAAATTATGAAACAAAAGGAATTTGTTCCTGATGCGGAACAATCTACAGTCGAAATTTTCATTAATTTTGCTCGTGAGAATGCCTACCTTGACTCAATTTCCTCTTCTAGGGCCAGAACTTGATGAACTCGGGTGAAGCTTTGATGAAGCCTCCTTCCCACGAATTCTCCTCCTCCTGGCCTCTCCTCCAGGTCCAGCAACCCTTGGCAACATGTTAGGGTCAGCCATGGGGATTGAGAGAGTATTTATGTCTATTTGGTTTCTATTTCCTAATAGGACTCTAATTACTATTTAATTTTGGGATTTCCTATTTCTCTCACCCTTTCCAAGCCTGAGAACTTCTAATTGGGTTAGGATGGAGCTAAATTTGTGGCCAACCTATTAGGGTAGGTTTAGGAATCCAATTCCAACCAAACTATTCTTTTACTTATTTAATAACCCTTTTCTATTTAGGTAATAATTAAGTTGCGAATTTAGAGTATTTTCCTATTATTCTTCTTTTAAAATCCCTATTATGACCAATAAATTTTATATGGTCCATTTAACAAAGCACATTATTTATTGGAATTTATCTTATGGGATTTTCCCTTTTTAATTAGGAATAATAGAGTTACGGATTTTTTTTTATTTTTTTTACTTGATTTTATTCATGGACTATGAGAGGTCCATTGATCCAATTTCGATAATGGGTAATCATTTCATGATGTTGGAAGTCTCTCCGACATTTTCGTTTAATTTATGGGCGCGTTATTTTTCCGTGTTAACGGTTTTCCGACTTAGTTTCCAAATTTGGATAATTAGTTACGCGTAATGTACGCTTGGCCAATCAGATTTTTTGTTACACGAATTTCTTCATGGAACACTTAGGGATAATATTTGGGGTTGATTTATAATTTTTACGGACTTTTAGATGTGTTCTTGCACATACGATAATGGTATGTGTGTTTCTATTATTCTATTTTTATAGAAATTTATTGTTTCAAAATTTAAAATACTGAATTTTTCGGGTTGCTACAAGCGATTCAAAACCTTAACGCAACAGAGCCCAGTGTCGCAATAGAATTGCGACCGTCTGATACGTCGCCTTCATGCAAAATGACAGTCGGAGTTCAAATCGCAACGACGCGATGCGTCGCAATAAAGCCAATCGGTATAAGCCCCAATCGGAAACAAAAACACGACATTCACACGTCGCGTTCATACCCGAAACGCGACGGTGAACCCCGTCGCATTTCAAACGCGACAGTGGGCTAAGCTCACAGGCCGAAGCCACCTTCTCCGCGGAAAAACCCACACATACATGATTCCAATACCAAGCTAAAGCATTAAACAGAAAATTCCACAATAGGGCAAACCACCCACACATGTCTCCACTCTTTAAACCATTCAAATCAAGATAAATAAGTAGGAAGTCTCCCTACAATTGAACGGGTCTGAAGAACGTGAAGAACACCTCGTCGCTGGCATGTCCACGCTCTGGACGCCAAACCACCAGGAAGCAGGATCACCAGAAATCCCCCACAGTAGCTCCCTCCTTCACCGGACAAAGCTCCTCTGCTCTGTCTGGCCGAAACAAGGCAACTAAACCACAGTCGACATTGCGATGTAGTCAGACGTCGCGTTTAACTCTTAAACACGACCACCTTAACCGTCGTCAATCAAAGCTGAAGCACCGCTAAAACACAAAGGCGGTTCTGTGAATCGTGACGGGAGAGACCGTCGCGTTTCAAAATGTGACGACTGGTTCCGTCGCATTCACAGACAGTGAACCTGTGGGCTGTTTGGCTGAAAGCTAAGGCCCACAACACCCACACGATGCACGGAAACCTCGTCTAAGGCCCAATGACCACCTCTTGGTCAAGAGCACCACACACACAACCCGTTAAACCGGATCCGAACGATCATATTATTACATTACTATCACCTAAAAAGAAATGTCGTCCCCGACATTCCTAAACGGATCATGGTAAGCCAGACTAGCACCTAAAAAGAAACAAAGCCATACATAGAACAAGTAGGATACACTTTCTTTGCACTTGCCTTTCAAACTACTCTACACTGACTGATTCATCTGCTCATTTCCGTGACTATTCTGCTTTCCTTTTTCTTTAATTCATTTCCTAACTACTCTACTCTATTGATTCAATCCGCTTTTCTTTACCTTTCACTGTAGGTGATTCTACCTTGCTATTGACGCTTTATCTCCTTGGACTCAACCTACTTTCGCATTTTTTGGCTGTGTTTGCAACATTTCTTTCTGTGCCGCTTCTTTTGTCTAAAACTCTTTATCATAAACTGCCATCCTTAAGTGCTCTACCATGTAAAATTATCTTTAAATTTTCAAATTTCCTAGTGCCTTTCCATTATATGCCTGTCACTGCCAACTGTTACTCTGCGTCGTCTTTATTTATATTCTCAACTGCCAGTTTCTCAAGGAAAATCAAACTATCATAACTAAATTTCCTACCTCTTTATATCATTCTACTCATACTGCCTTAACTTATATCTGACTAAAACCTCTGTCTCTTCGCCTAACTGTGCAAAAACTCTAACCTTTTCTTCAATCCAGCAACCTTGGATAATTTGTGAATATTAAATCTTTTATGCTTCCGCTGCACTACTCTAATTACACTGGATACTCGACATAATATTCCATAAACTCTGCGCCCACTATTGCTTTCAATTTCTTTCCACTTTCACTATTACTCTAACTCCGGCTGGACTCAATTCTAACTTTACTGGCTTCTCAAATCATCTTGCTCAATCAATTAACACTGGAAGAAAATACCATAATTTCTGATCTACTTTTCTTAATATTTCAATTGTGATTGTGCCACATACTTAAATTCTGAATTCTACCATACCATTACTGACATATCCTGCCCTTCATATACCTTACTTGCTTTAAATAACTTCTCTGGCTGATTTTAACAAATTTACTGCACAACCCTTCAAAATATTCGTTCTCTCTGCTATGACACTGCACTCTCTTATCAGGGAATAAAACTGCTCAACTAACTATGCACATATTCCACCTTCAACTTTATCGGACTTTTCCTCAATCAAGTGTCACCTAATCCCGAAACTTTTCATGGTTTAACTGGTCACACTTTTCCTTTCTGTATTTAACAATTCCGATTTCCATACATTTCTTGCTCTTTCTGTTCTATTCTGCCATAGTCTAACTTGCTTATTATTCTTTAACTGATCTACCTTTCATTCTTATATCAAATTCTGAAATACCTTTACAGAAGAATACCTCTACTTAACTGAATCATTTTCTGTGCACTTCCATGCAAACTCTTACTGAACATTTTTCGAACCATCTAATTGGATCCGTTTCATAGTCTGTTATATTCTCAAATACCAAAATACCACTGTTACAGCTTACTCATTAATATCCTTCCACAATTTACTTTGTTCTTCCTCTCAACTTAAAATTCCTTAACTGCATCTCAATTGATTCATTTCTTGCTATTCTGACTCACATAGCCTCAACCTCAATCTTTTTCTGACACAAACTTTACATCTCTTTTTCCACAAACTATATACAACTGCTAAACATTACTAATCTTATCTTTAGCACAGCAATCCTTAACGATTCTTCTGTGGAATCTCCACAAACTGCCACTGCTACTGCTCGGCCATGGGGAACCAATCCGCATATTGCTGTGGCGGGGGCTGCTGCCACTACTACTGATGCTCACTATGTGCTGCCGCTGCTGTTGTCGCTGACTCATAAGGTTGCGCCACAGACTCCTCTGCCGACACTTCCTCCTGAACCTGACTTGGCACGGGCATATCTGACTCACCCTGCTACTCTATCAGCTCTCTAGTCTGCCTATGCCTGCACGGAGCCATATCCTGCACGGCACACAACCAACAAGGTTAACGACACTAACTCGGGTGGCTAGCAGTGTACTTGTACTACTGTTGGGACTTCCAGTTGCAGTTTAAGTCCGCTACAAGTCCTGTTAGACTCTCGCTCTGATGCCAACTGTAACGACCCTGAGAACCCGACCCTCAACCAAAGTCGAGGACCCAATTTTTGCGGTCGCCGCCCATGGATCCAGGGACCTAGAAGGGCTATAACACAAGTCTAATAGAATATGTAAAGAAAATAAATGTCAACTACTGAACTAGAAGCACACACACGGAAGCAGAAAGAAGAGCGAGACCGCAGCGTATCACTCTAGTATAGTCCCAACACACAACGAGTACAAGTAAAGAAGGGAAGAACATAGCCCTTAGGGGCATACCTCGAGGGTGAATTACAACTGAAAGGGGGGTACCACTGCTAGCTACGGAGACGACGACTACCATCCCGCCTCCTCCGCCCGACGCGCACTTGGCCGCTGCTGAGAAGTCTCATCTGAAAAAAGAAGGGATGAGCTTCACAACAGAAGCTCAATAGGGACTACCAATTTCCTACTAGCTCTAAACAGGCAAGAAAGAATATGCCATAAATTTTATAGACCATGTGTATGTATGTCAGTCCATGCTCTGCAAAATTGGAAATTTTCCCATGATCATGTGATTTATTACAATTTCGGTAATGAAATGAGAAAGCATGTGTAGGGTCATGTAAAAATCACAGTAAATAGTATGATGTGAGATAAATTCGAAAAAAAAATCGGTGATAATGTGCATGTTAGGTACAGGTCTGAGAACTTCCAAATCCGACATTTATGTTGTGCTTCCATGATAACTGAATTATTAATGGCATGTGAATGAGTATTTCATTTTCTGTAAATTCTGTGTAATTCATAAAAATATGAAAATTTGCATGAGTGGTCTAAACCCTTCAAACAATGTGTGGTTAAATTTTCATGAGATTTGGGTAATAGTAGGTTATATTGTGAAATTTCCATGTGAAAATGAGCTATTAATGCATGCTATCATGATTATGGTTGGATTATGTGTTTTCAACTTGATTAGTGTAAATTACTGAGTGTTTAAAACTCTGTCAAACAGTAGCACCATGAATTAGGAAAAACTGAACCATGTGCTTAATAGCGACAACGTAAGTAATGCGTAAATTGGGTGAAATGTGTGTGTGTTAAAAATCGAAATGTGTAAATTGTGCCGTGTGTGACACTGCTTCCATACAAGGCTGTGGAACCGTACCGTGGAAAAGTCCCCACGGGAAGGTTCAATGTGTTAAAATCCTATGGGCATTAGGATGAAATCCTGGAGGTGGACAAGTACCACTGGTTAGGGTGGAGAGTTCTTCTCCCGGTCTGCGCAGTACCAAGAGCCGTCACTGTGTTGCCTAGGTGGCGTCTATGTGTTATGTGTTATGTGATGTGAATGTGTCCTTCTAGTGGTGGTTTGGACTATGTGTCACGGCTTTAAATATGAAAATGTGAATGTGTATATGTGCAAATTGTGTAGTGTGAACATGTGAATGTGAAATGTGTAAATGTGAACAATGCGAACATGTAAATGTGTAAACATGTGAATCCAAGGTGTTAAAAATGCGAACTTGTGATTTATGTTATGAAAATGTTAGATTCATGTTAAAACAACAACCTTAATGTGTTATAATGGTGTTTTATATGTGTAAAAGTGTGTAGAATCCATATTAGGGGTATTTCCTTCTTATGTGTGAAAATCCCATGCTAAATTTGTTATCATGTTGTAGTTAAATGTAAGTGTAGTTCTCATGTGAATGAATGAGTAGAAAACATGTTGTAGGTATTTCATTTTGGATTGATATGAGCCATGTATCATGCATAGTGAAATTAGTAGAAATATCATGATAGGTAGTTTTCCATTAATGTACAACCATGCTACATGTTTTGATTAGTAAAATTGAATGAATGGCCTACTTGTGATGTATGCATGTATGATGTGTATGGAATTTACTTGCTGAGTCTTTTAGACTCACTCTTGCTTCGGCGTACAGGTTTAGCAGGTGACCCTACTTCCTTGGAGGAGACTGTTGAGAGCGACTCCGAGCGAGGAGAATAGAGTGTTGTGGAGTTACTGTTGTTGTACCTTACTTTCATAGTATGTAATTGAAGCTTATGTAAATTGTGAACGAACGATATAATTTGAATTTTGTATTTCATTATGTGGACTTAGTTCCTTAAATTGCTATATGGATCATGTATGTTTAATGTGGATGATGAAATGAAAAGACAGTGGTTCTTTTACTTCCGCTACTCTGTATTCATATTTGTGTACATCTCAATCACGTGTTAGTGCTTGGGTAAATGTCCCACTGTGACGAGACTCACTATACCGACGTGGATTGGTATAATCGTACCGGTATAAGGAGGGTCGTCGCAGACTTCATAGAAACAACGATTTGATCGCTACAACGATTTCATAAGTCACTTAAAACAATGACTTCATAGAAACAATGATTTGATCACTACAACGATTTCATAAGTCACTTAAACAACGACTTCATAGAAATAACGATTTGGTCGTTACAACGATTCTATTTCACTTAAACAACGATTTGGTCGTTACAACAATTCTGTTTCACTCAAACAACGATTTGGTCATTACAACGATTCTGTTTCACTTAAACAACGACTTGGTCGCTACAACGATTCTGTTTCACTTTAACAACGATTTGGTCGCTATAACGATTTGGTTATTGGTACAAAGACTTGGTCACTACAACGATTATGTTTTACTAAACAACGACTTGGTCACTACAATGATTTGGTTGCTACAACGATTTCACTAAAACATCGACTTCATATGAAACAACGATTTCATCTCTGCAATGACTTCATGTGAACAACGATTTTACCTGAACAACGATTTCATCTACACATCGATTTCTGTTAAATAATGACTTTGTTACAGAACATCGATTTCATTTTATCAATATATGGACCATGTTCACATCGACTTGGTGTCAACATAGATTATATTCTTATTGATTAAATCATCGATTTGATATCAACATCATCTCTCTCTCTATACAGAATGTCTTTTGAACATCAACTCTCTATTTGCAACTAAAATTTAGACAACCATTAAACAGTCTTGTTTAATCTTCTTATTAAAGATTCATTCCACATGATATTCAAATATATAAGTTCAAATCTATGTGAATTTCAAAAAGCCTTCCGCACATCATATTATCTTGTGGTCTTCATCATTTATTGTGATGATATAATATTTCTACACAATATATCTTTACTTACCTCACTTGTGTCACATAAAATCTTGCCTTATATGATTTCCCTTTTAGTGTATCTTCATACAGCACGACTACTAATCACTACAAGAAAAATCATTATTAGCGACGGAATTTTGTGGCAGAAAATTTCCATCGCTAAATCCGTCGTTGCGTAGCGACAGATTTGCTACACACACTTTCTCACAAAGTAGCGACGCATTAGCGATGGAAATATTTCCATCGTTAATCTGTCGCTACTCAGCGACACAAAAAATTCCTCACAAACTTCCGTAACTATTCAGCGTCGAATTTGCGACGAAACATTTCCGTCCACGAGGCATCACTAATTAGTTATGATATTTTGCGACGGAAATTTTCTGTCGCTAATCCGTCGCTGATCTGTCGCTGTTCAAATTATTTGCATTATTCAAATAAATATATTATATATTATATATAATTATTATATAAATAAAACAAAACAAAGACAAATATATATAAAATATAAATTTATAAGTTACATTTTTTAGTTGATATATATATATATATATATATATATTATACACATTGTATTTGCATATTTGTAATGTATTATATTTGTTTAGTTAATATAATTATATGATAAAATATTATGCTTAAAATATTATATTTTATTAATTATATATTCAGAATAGTAATATTTAACTTTTATATTTCATATGATGATATATTATATTATACTCATTTAATATTATGTAGCTCATCGATTAGATTTTAGATTGATAGCGAATCTGACAGGCAGAATTTTTATCATGATGAAATCCTCTGGCTGGATTTTGATTGACAATATGTTAAATGGTTAGATATTTATCAGATTTAGATCGGAAGCGAATTCGACTGTGAAACTCTGATCAACTTAAATCCAACGATCAGGATTTAGATCTGTACAATCCAATGTGTGAATCGTGATTAGATTGTATAGATTGTCAACAAATCTAACTGATTAGATATATATAGATTGAAGTGAATTCAAAGGTTGGATCTTTGATCAGATAAATATCGATAGTGAATCCAACTGTCACATTTTGTTCAACTTAAATCCAAGCGTTAGGATTTGGACCTAGAGCAAATCTAATGTAGGGATCTTGATCATATTATTTTAGGTTGGTAACAAAACCAAACTGATCAAGTATACATAGATCGAGAGTGAATCTAATGATCGAATTTTAGATTGAATGAAATCCAATAGTTGGATTTTGATTGATAGTAGATTCACAGGTTGATCTGGAACAAATATAGATTGAGAGTAAAAACAACCATCATGTGACGCCCCGAGTGCAACGGAAAACTGGGGTGCACACAAAGTCATTCGATTAAGTGAACAACATGCAAGTAGAAAGAAATATGACATTATATTTACATATAACAGTCTTATATTACACCGTTATAGTTCTTTACTTGGTAGGTACAAAGTAAACTGTACAATAAGAGACACAAAAGAAAAGTCTAAAAAGTGGTTCTTATTGTTACTCCTCAGTCCCTTGCTCGCCCTCTTCCTTATCGGTCTCGCTAGAACCTGGAAAAATATTGTAATCACATTATGAGCTAATGCCCAGTAGTAAATTCACACTGCCCGGGGTTAAGTGATTAAGATATTAAAACAGTGGGCTTAAGTGATTAAGATATTAAAGGATGGCAGGAAGTGACCACCACACTTGCCCCCCACGCTATCGAGCTGGCTCGGGAACTGAGGCGCTCGAATGGCGGTAAAGCACTCAAATGCCCTGCTATCGAGCTGGCTCGGGAACTGAGGCGCTCGAATGGCGCTCGAATGGCGACCTCGGACGTGCGAACGTCGATCGATACTTGTCGCTTCGTACCTTCCGCCTTGAAAGAATTGGAGGGTTCATGATGAAGGATGGTATCGTGGCAAGCGAGGAGGCCGTTGATTCGGCCGAACGGTCGCTTTTTGGAAGGAGAGGGGGCTCCGAGGTTCTATGGTTTCCCGCCCTCTTTCCTTTATAGGAAAGGGTGGGCGCGAAGGTGGGAACACGCCTTCAAAAAAAAAAAAAAAAAAACCTCTTGCTGGAAGACCTTCTTTTTTCTTTCCGAACTCCCTGTTTCTTCGTCTCCTTCGTCTCTGGCGATGTCGCAGAAGGGCAAGGCCGTGGCTGGTGCGTGCGGTGGCGATGGCGCGCCGGGAGCCGTCCAACGGGAGAGGTACCTCTTCTTCAACGGACTTCGAGACGGTATCGCATGACGAGATACGACATCGTGCTTGCGAAGGAAGAAGAGCCATACTAGTGGGAGAAGACGGGTGTGTAGCAATGTCGCACGATATCCTGGAAGCAGGGTTCCGGCTACCATTGTCGGCAGTGGCGAGGGAGCTGCTTAACACCTGGGGGATCGCCCTAGTTCAACTGGCACCGAACAGCTGGCGGACGATATGCATCTTTTGCATATCGTGCAAAGTTCGGGGGATCGAGCCCACCGCCAACCTTTTTCGGAGCCAATTCATTCTGACTGCGTCGCCGTGGACGAGTCAACGTCTACTACACCAAGCATCGGCCAGACTGCATGAGGATTGAGTTCTCCCCGCGGCTGTCGAGCCACAAGGGATGGACACATCGCATCCTCTTCCTGACGCGCAACGCTGGCGCGCCGGAGTGGGGATTTCCTACGCGGGTGAAGAGCGCTCGCAAGGATCTGTACCCGTTCATGCGACCGGATGAAGTGGCGCTTGCGAAGCGCCTTAGCAAACATCTTCGTCGATAAGGCGGAGGAATATATCACCGAGGCCTAGCTGGTCCAGCACGGGCTCAGTCGATCATGGAGTGAGTGATGGATTCGCCTTTCTCTTCTTTCGTTCCTCGGAAACCACTTCTTCTTTGTTTTTCTAACTTCTCTTTCTTGTGCAGCTGTTGAGGAGTTGGCGGCGGGCATGGATACAGAGGACATGGCCCTCTACACCGAGCAAATTGTCGTCACAGCGTATGTGGCGGTGGTCGGTGAGGAGCGTGCTGTTGCTACCGCGTCAAACCGCCCTGCCGAAGGGCAGGGCGCTGTCAGCTCGGGGGTCCCTAAAAGGGGCCGGAAGGATCGTTTGAAGAAGAAGGCTGTCGAACGAGGGGCTTCGAGGGCCGTAGCCAGGCTCCTGCCCGAGCAGCAACCAGCCGAGGACGAGGCTGAGAGAGGGGTGGCGAAGAGCCCGCTCCATAAGAAGAAGAAGCGAAGACTAATGCTTGCTTCGCAGCGTTCGGTTGGTCCTCCTGCCGAAGAGGATGAGGAGGAGGCCGTACCGCCACTGGAGCGAAAGAGGAAGCGGAAGGCTGCGGGGGCATCTGGGAGGGGACATCCAGACCCCTGTCTAACGAAACCCCGAGGTCGCCAAAGGATGGCGGTCGACCTCGGGCTCGTCGATGTAAGCTCCTCGTCTGGAAACTCAGACGGGGGGCAGGTGAGGGCGCTGATGTCGCAGGACCCCGTTGGGGGTTATTTGGAAGAAGTGCCCGTGGGGGCCTCTTGCGCCAGGGGCGCCGAGGACGACGCCGCTGCTGGCGGCGAGGATGTTGAGGTTGACGCCGGACCTGGTGAGGGCGCCGGCGCAACAGAGGATGTCACGACCGGGGGGGGTGCTGACGACCGAGGAGGAGGCGCCCCTAGCACCAAATGCATCCCCACGTGGGGGTCAGGAGATGGATCCCTCTTCTGGGGCCATCGAGGAAGCCACGGCGTCAAGGGCTGCTGAAAAGCTCGTCCCTGCAAACTGGGGCCATCCTGCCCCCCATGCCCCCACCGAGGCAGTTGCTGATGTTGCAATCACCGGGGTAACTGATGGTGCCAGAGGGGAGGCAGCAGAGGTGGAAGATGAGGGGCGGGCTGAAGATTCTGACGATGATCGGAGGCCCCTTAGGGAAGTGTTGCAGAAAAAGCTTCCCGAGGTTCCTTCGGTGGCGGCGCTGGAGGCGACGCTTTGCCGTGTTGAGGACGCAAGAGAGAATTCTAGCGAGCCCTTCTGCCTCCTGCCTCGACCGGATAGCGAGGTGCTTGGACCTTCTATCCGAGCAGAGCCCAGAGACGTCAGGCGGAGGATACTACCCAGAAGGCCGTAAAGACGACGGCGTGGGTGATGGTATTGACTTGGGGCCCTTATGGACGGGGTTTCCAAGTCATTGAACGTTCTAAGGGCCTTGGCTGATCGAGCCCAGAACCAGAAGCATCTGTGGGAGGCACAGACTGCTTTTTGCCAGGGGCTTACAATGCAGCATAAGGCTCGCGAGGCGGCACTGGAGGAGGAGGTGAGGAAGCTCAAAACTGCTCTCTAGCCTCGGAGTTAAATTTGGCCTTGGCGCGGGCCGAGAAGGACGCCATTGCCAAATTAGCTGCTGATGCAGGGGCCCGCGCCGTTACCGAATATAAGGCCGGAGTAGATTACAAAGAAGATTTGGAGCAATATGGGGCCCGCTGCTATCGGGTGGGCCTCAAAGCTGGTAGGGATTACGGAGAGCGGCTCTCTTGGGTCGATCGCGCCCGAGTAGCCTTCGAGGCTGCTGTCCAAGAGTGCCGGCATCGTACCAATGATGCTCGCCTGGATGGAGTCCAGTTCGCGCAGTTCCAATCTGGGCGAATGCCTTCTCCGGGTGACGGTACCGGACCCTCCGAGCAGGCTCCTTAGTCTTGCTGCTCCATGTCTTTTTGTTAGATCTTGTAAAAGAGGTCTTCTGTAAGAAAAGATTGTGAATGAAAACTTTCTCTTCAGGAGTTTGTCTATGGCTTACTTTTTCTATCTCCTCCCTTTTGCTATTGCTCCTGTTCGAACCGGAGTTCGCTGGCTTATGAGCGTTGCATGTACCGCACAGGTCAGCTAGAACCTAGTGAGGGTTTCGACCAGGGGTGAATGCTGAACACTTGCTCGAGCTGGAGGAGTCAATGTATCTATATCCACTTAAGATTGACAATGTTTTGAGACGTGGATATTTCCGACGCTCCTCCAGTCGGCCCATAGGAACAGAGAGAAGAGAGTAGGTAGGATGTCAATCAAAGGCTTTATAGGTAATAAGCCTTGAGATTAGATACATGCCAAGTCCTGGGTATGGCTTCGCCACTAGGGGTAGTGAGCCTGTATGAGTCTTTCCCATGGACTTGGGTGACCTGATAAGGTCCTTCCCATTTTGGGGCGAGCTTGCCGACCGCTCTTCGGGGATTCGAAGCCGAGCAGTGGCGCAGAACTAGATCTCCCACATTGAAGCGCCTTTCCCAACTCGTGTATTATAATATTGCGTGAGTCGTTGCTGGTAGGAAACGAGACGAATGCTGGCATCGTTCTGTCGTTCGCCGAGCATGTCTAGGTTTTCCCGAAGAGCACGGTTGTTAGCAGCTTCATCGAAGTGGGTTGTTCGGAGGGTAGGGAGAGCTACTTCCAGAGGCACAATGGCTTCTGAGCCGTAAGCCAAGTGGAAGGGTGTTTCTCCCGTTGCTACCCGAGCTGTTGTTCGGTGACACCAAAGCACGTTGGGGAGTTCATCAATCCATGAACCCCCCGCGGCCTCTACTCTTGTGCGGATCCTGTGCAGCAGTGTTCGGTTGGCGTTTTCCACCAAACCATTTGCTTGGGGATGCGCCACGGAGGTGAAGTGGTTATAGATCTCGAGCTCAGCGCACTTTTGCTTGAAAAAGGTGCTTTCGAACTGCTTCCCATTGTCGGAAGTGATCACCTTTGGGACGCCAAACCGGCAGAGGAGGTTCTTCCAGACGAACTTCCACGCGGCTTGTTCGGTGATCGCAGCAATAGGTTCGGCTTCGATCCACTTAGTGAAATAGTCGATGGCTACAAACAGGAACTTCTTCCTTCCCTGGGCCTCTGGGAAAGAGCCCAAGATGTCAATGCCCTCTAGCGAAAGGGCGAGGTCGAACAGGCTATGGAGTTGTTCGGCTGGCTGCTTGATGAGTTGCCCAAACTTCTGACATTTCGGACACTTCCGAACAAAGGACATGCAATCCTTTTGTAGTGAAGGCCACCAGAAATCCTGCCCGAACAACGTTTGCGCGCCAGTGCCCTGCCCCCCAAATGGCTTCCGCACAGCCCTTCGTGAACCTCTTCGGTAGCCGCTAGAGCCTCATCGAGGCTAAGGCACCGTAGGAGGGGTCTTGAAAGGGACGCCGGTACAGCTTGCCTTCAATGAGGGTAAAGTGCTGGGAGCGCAGACTAATCTTGCGAGCTTCGCCCTGTTCGGGCATAAGCTGGCCTCGAAGCAGGTAGGCCAGGAGAGGGTCAGTCCAGTTCGGGGCTGGTTGATCGACCTCAACTTTGCAATGTTCACTTCGGTGCTCGGCGAGGCGAGCTCTTCGATGAAAACTGAGCGAGAAGGGGTGATGTCACCTGAGGATGCCAGTTTGGCAAGTACATCAGCTCGCGTGTTCTGACCTCGAGAGACATGTATGACCTCGAAGTAGAGGAGACCCTCCTCTGCTCGGCTCTTGACCTGCTGAAGGTATTGAGCCATGCGGGGCTCTCTAGCTTCAAACTGTCCATTCACCTGGCTGGCGACCAACTGGGAGTCACTGAAGACTCTAAGCCGAAGGGCCCCGAGGTGCCGAGCCATGTGTATTCCATACAGTAGTGCTTCGTACTCAGCGACGTTGTTGGAGGCTGCAAAGCGAAAACGGAGGGCGTATTGGAACTCTAGCCCTTCCGGAGAGGTGAGAACCAAGCCTGCCCCACTCCCTGTGACACAAGAGGACCCATCTACGTAGAGCTCCCATGGGGGCTCATCAGCTAATGGCGGGTCCTGCTCAGTAGGGAGTGTGCATTCTGCGACGAAATCCGCCAATGCCTGCGCCTTAATTGCTGTCCTTGGTCGGAAGCTGATGTCGAACTCGCCCAGCTCAATGGCCCACTTGACGAGCCTGCTGGAAGCCTCTGGCCGCTGAAGGATAGACTTTAGTGGTTGGTCGGTGAGGACCTTTACTGAATGGGCCTGAAAATAGGGCATGAGCTTCCGAGCAGCCGTGACCAGAGCAAAGGGCAAGTTTTTCTGCTCGGGGTAACCTCCTTTTGGCTTCTTGGAGGACCCTGCTGATGTAGTATACCGGATGCTGTGCCGCTCCCTCTTCTCTGATCAAAACCACGCTGATGGAGTGTTCGGTAATCGAAAGGTATACGAATAGTGGTTCTCCGAGCACTGGCTTTGAGAGAATCGGTGGGGTTGCCAAGTATGCCTTCAGCTCGGTGAAGGCAGCTTCGCACTCCGCAGTCCACCGTACATGCCCCCTTTCTGTGGAGCATCTTTAGGACTTGCAGCAACTTGAAGAAGTTAAAACTTCTTTCAGCTGCTCGGGACATGAACCGGTTCAGGGCGGCAAGGCGTCCAGTAAGACGCTGAACGTCCCGTACTTCTTCGGACTGCCCATCTCAAGTATGGCCTGGATCTTCTCGGGTTTGCCTCTATCCCTCTGTTCGAGATGAGGAAGCCGAGGAACTTACCCGAGCGCACTCCCAAACGCACATTTGGACGGGTTGAGCTTCATGTTGTACTCCGCAGGGTTGCAAAAGTTTCTTGGAGGTCGGAGATGGTCGTGTGCTCGAAAGCGTCTTGACCAGCATGTCGTCGACGTAGACCTCCATGTTGCGTCCAATCTGCTGCTCGAACATCTTGTTGACCAGCCGCTGGTATGTTGCGCCAGCGTTCTTTAGACCGAAGGGCATCCTGGTAAAACAGTATAGCCCTAGGTCTGTAATGAACGTGGTGGCGTCTTGGTCTGGGGGATGCATGCTAATCTGGTGATAACCAGAGTAGGCATCCAAGAAGCTAAGAAGCTCGTGCCCGGATGTTGCGTCCACCAACTGGTCGATGCGTGGCAGAGGGAAGTTGTCCTTGGGCGTTGCCTTGTTGAGATCTTTGTAGTCCATGCACACTTGCCATTTGCCGTTGGCTTTGCGCACGAGGACCACGTTGGAGATCCATCTTGGGTATTGGGCTTCTCGGAGGAGCCCAACAGATCGGCTTTTGACGACGTGATCCTGGATGACGGTCTGTCGTTCTCGATTGACAGGTCGTCTCCTTTGTTGAACTGGGGGGACCCGTGGGTCCAACCGGAGGCGATGCACCATGACATCAGAAGGAATGCCTGGTAGCTCATCATCGGACCACGCGAACACATCCAAATTGGCTAGCAGGAAAGTCCTGTAACGTTGTTGTTCGGCATCCGTTAGCAGAGCGCCACTGTAAAGTACATGCTTGGGGTCATCATCCACCTGAATAGGTAACAGATCTTCAGCAGGCGTTCCTCGGCTAGTGGAAGGTGATCGGGGGTTGATCGGTGGGGGCCGCGAGTGGCTGCTTGCCTCTTAAAGAGAGGACATAGCACCGTCGAGACTCGCGCTGGCACCCGAGCACCTCGCCGATCTCGCTCGGGGTTGGAAACTTCATCTTCTGATGAAGAGATGAAGGTACTGCTCTGATTCTTTCGATCAGGCCTCTGCTGGGATGGCGTTGTAGTCCGACATGTTCTTGATGACCAAGAAGTCAACTACCTTGGTCACAGTCTTCGGCGCCGTCCCTAAGGTGATTGGGAGGCGTATTCTGCCCATGGCTGCATCGAAACCCCCGAGAAGCCGAACAAGGGCGACTCTACTGGGGTGAGCTGGTCGGTTTTGAGACCCATAAGCACAAAGCAGTCGTAAGCCAAGACGTCGGGGACACTTCCATTATCCACCAAAATCCGACGCACATTACAATGGTTGATGGTGGCCGAAACGACCAGCGCATCAGTGTGTGGGGGTAGTGACCCCTACAAGGTCTTCGTCTGAGAAGGTTATAGCCTCCTTGGACGATGTGCGTGCAGGACTAGTGGGATATGGAGCTGGCCTAGGCGCTGGTGGTCTGTCCACGATGTGCACTCGTCTTGCGTAATCGCATCGGCTTCGAGTGCTTTCTACACCCGCGCGAAGCCTCCCGCGATCAATTGATTCTTGCCCGTTGGGCTCGTTGTTGACCGGCTGCTCGGGAGTTCGCTCTCGGCGTCTGGGGCGTTCTTCATTCCGGCGCACATACCACCCGAGGTAGCCGCGCTTGATAAGGTCTTCGATTTCGTCCTTGAGCTGGCGGCATTCGGAGGTGTCGTGGCCGTGGTCGCGATGGAAGTGACAGTACTTTGCTTGATCGCGCCTACGGGGGTCGGAGCGCATCCTCTACGGCCACCAAACGAATGGTTCATTCCTGATCTCCGCCAGGATTTGTTCGGGTGCGACCGTGAGGGGGGTGTAGTTGGTGAAGGGACGTGGTCGGCGCGGTGAATCACCATTGCGCCGTCCTTTTTTCCGATCACGGTTAGAACCGTTGTCGGAGGGTTCTTCTTATCCGACGATTCCCACGCTCTGCTCGGCCCGCAGCTAAACTCTCTTCGCAAGCCGCATGGCGTTGCGCAATGGAAAGCAGTTCGGCGAGGGTTGCAGGCTACTGGACGCCAAGAGTCCTCTGCAAGAAGCCGTCGCGAGTGCCCTGGATGAGGGCACTAGTGGCTAGGAGGAACGTCCAGGTGCGAGATACGAAGCACCTCGGTCCGGAACCTCTTGACGAAGTCCCAGAGCGCTTCGCCCTTTTTCTGGCGAATGGCCAGGAGGGAAGCCGCCGTACGCAGTTGTGACTTGCCGCCAAGGAAGTTATCCCGAAAGGATTTCTTCAGCTAGAGGAAGGATGAAATGGAGCCCTCCGGCAGAGTCTCGAACCAGGCTCTGGCGGTCTTCTTTAGAGTTGCAGGGAAAGCTCGGCACTTGGTCGCATCTGATGCTCCGTGGAACACCATGTGCGACTCAAAGCCGTGATATGGTCAGCCGGGTCGGTAGTGCGTCGTAGGGTGAGATGGTGGGCAGAGGGAGCTTGGGAGAGACCCGGGCTTCCAGGATCTCTCCACAGAAAGGGGAGCGGAAGTCCAGGTCGTCCTCCGCTGGGCTTTCCCCTCCGCACGCTGAACCATCGCATCCACGCGGCGCTCCAGGTCGACCACGCGAACGGAGGCGTCTGGCGAGCTCATGCTAAGAATGGACGGAGCCTTCTTGGCCGGTGCCCGGGAGTTGGCTCCCACAACCGAGCGCGGCGGACGGGGGGCGACGACAGAGCGACGTGGCGAACGGCCTCGGCGCTCCGGTGCCGTTCCTCGGACGGGGCTTGGTGGGATCTGCGCTGTGAGTCTGCCTGCTGATCCTGGGACACTGGAAGGACACAAGATCGTTGGCGGGACGACCCTGCCTGCCTCTCCCGCGGCAGGGAAGGCTCCGGGGCTGGTGGCCTAGCCAACTAAGCCTGTAGGGCTAGGCAGATGCCCGTCAACTGCTGCATCTGTCCTTGGAGTTCATCCATCTCCAGGGCGGTTGCTGGCGCGGCAGCCGCTGGTGCAGGGACGTCATCGTTTGCGCCGGCGGGGGCAACGTTGACGTCAACGGGAGAAGACCGATGGCAAGAATCTGCCAGTGACTGGCGAGATCTCGGCGCCCTGCTCCCGACATTCTGGTAAGAGGATCGTCCGCGAGCCATGGCTGCGTCGTTCCCACAGACGGCGCCAAAAGTGTGGAGGCATTTTCTTGTTTGGGCCGGAGCTTGGTGGGCCTACACTTGGAGAAGGGAAGGATGCTGGTGGCGGACGAAAACCTGCAAAACCAGAAACGGATCAGGGGGGCCCGGTTGAAGAACCGGGGAGAAACCCTCCGATGCCTAAGTCAGTAGGTGACTGGAGAGGATGGGAGTTCTCGTGTATGAAGGTGTATTCGTGTGAGTGAGAGAGAGAGAGCATGCCCATGTATGCGTTATACCTGTGTCTTATATAGGCACGGGTGCTGAAGTGAATGGACGTAACGTTTCTGGATCGTGCCTGGAAGGGCGCCTGGTTGGCGCAGATAGCGGGGGATTACGCGTTCAGATGCCCGTTGAAATGCTTAGCAGTTAACACATCTCTTGATAGTGGGGCGCGTGGCCCGCGGCGGTTGCAACTGTTGCTAATACGAAGAGGCTGCTCGGGCGGCCTTGATTGTAGTTCTCGAGCAGGTTACTTGTTGGGAGAAGATGAGCCTGGTGCTCGATGACCGTGAGGGCTGCTCTGGGCCCGAGCAGGATAGGTGTTTCTGAACACTCTGAAAATGGTCGTCCGAGGACGGATGATGCCCTAAGACAGCACAATGCCAGTTCGTTTCGTCGTGGACTTATGCGAGCTTGGTTGATGGGCCTGGATGGCAGAAAATGACTACCACAGACATATTTGGCAACAAATTAAACCAAATATGAGATAAGTAGAGAAATAACAACTTTCAACTATTAACTGGCTCGCTGAGGAGCGAAGCACGCAATAAGTTATGTTGTTGATAACGCGTGGCGTAGGGATATTTAATAAGGCTAAAAAATCATCATATGTCTCTGCCCATGGACTTAATTTACACAAAGAATTGAAGGGGGGCAATTCCGCCCCCCACCTCCGCCACTGATCTTATGTCTTGATTAAGGGTAGATTTTTATGTAACTGATCTAAAATAGAGGTGGGTGTAAAAATATATGAAACAAGGTGCATGAGGTTTTATCTTCTTTTAATCTTTTCCTGTCTCATATTTCTGTGTCATCTTCAAGTGAAAATGCGCAAGTAGGAGGAGAAAGCATGATTAAGACAGGAAAACTACTTTAAGTTGTACCCATAAATTCCCTTCACTTTCGGATTAATCACAGGCTGTTTAATGTGCCATAAACTATAAAAATATTATAAAATGTGGTGGAATACGGAATTATTTATGCTTGGCGTGCCGGCCGGCGTACACTATATTTTAAGGTAATATTACTGATCACGTCGCACGGTCTTAATTTTAATAACCAGTTTTGGTTTTAAGTTCAAAACTCACTGTAAAACTGGTGTAGTTGAAAATTATATTTTATACCATTTTATAGCACAACTAAACAACCCCCAAGTATTAACTATAGTTTTACGGTAACAAATTAAGTAACATGTACACACAAAATGTACATGCAACATCCCCCAAGAGGATTTTAATTTTTTTCTTCAAATTTTTGACAATACAAATATAGAATGGGATCCGCACAAATGACTTAGACCAATATGGTCATAAGAATAATAGCAATGGCTGCAAGAACGGAGTTAAAGAATCACTACAAGAATAATACAGTTTAGCTACGGATTTAGCTACGGAAATATTTGTAGCTAATCCCACCACAAGAGAAAGCGGGATTACCGACGGAATTTTCCGACGGAAATATTTCCGTCGGAAAAGCGGTCGGTATATCTGACAGTGATATTTTACTGAAAATATCAGTCGGAGAGAGAGGCTGGGCAGGGGGGTTCGCGGGCTAGGCATGGGGTTTCACGGTTTGGGGTTTTTACGGAAGGAAAGAGGGAGGTTTGGTTTGAAACCGAACCATTTATTTCACTTTCAAACCGAACCAAAACCAAACCAAATTAATCGGTTCGGTTTAGTTTTTCGGTTTGAACCGAATAGTGAACACCCCTAGTGGGGAGGACTAGGAAGGGTTAACGTAAGTCTTTTTTTTAATATTTTCATTAATTTTTAATTAATCAAAATCGATTTCAAAAAAAGGGTTCTAAATCCGATACCGATATATTATCAGAAAACCGATACCGATTCCAATAAGAAATCGGTATCATCTTTAATTCCAAACCCATTAATTTTTATCGGTATCGGGTCGGAAAATTAGAATTTCGGGTTCCATTTACAGCCCTAATTTTGATAGATAAAAACACAGACGATTAAAGTGTGAGTTCGTTTTGTGTGTGGACCTGAGAACTCAGATTAATTATTTAAAATTTGAGAAAGGTCCATATTTTTCTCCATATTTTGGAAGAAAAAAAAGAGTTTTTTATTTTATTGTTTTAGATATATATATAATTAATGATTAATTAACTAATTAATTAATTATGTAATTAGATATTTATATATATTTAAATATTATTAGATATATACGACTAATAATATATACTGTTACCTGATGGAATACTTCGGTTCGGTCGCTTCGTCGTTCTCATTCTCAGAGCCGATTCATTGGATCCTATAGATTGTCGGACGGTCTTCAGATGTGGTCGGCCATCCTCGGGTTTAGCCGACCTGCCTGGAAATCCCCATAACATATACATTCTTGAATATATCTATAACATACATAAAAATAATTATTTAAATATATTAAATATATTTATATATGTTTGTTAGTAAAATGTTACATTTAAATATACGACGGAGAGGGTGTTGTGCATGGTGTATTAAGTATTTATAATAGTTGTTGACCTAGGTTAGATAAAATACAATATCAAATTTAAGTATATATTTTAAAATATCATAAATAATTGTCAAGTTTGATAAATCTTTTAGATCGATGAAATATATATTGATCAGCATATTTACGTTAAATTACATAATAATAAGTTAATTTTTTTATTTCTATAGTATTTTAATTATTATTGAAATATAAACGTACATGTTTAAAAGTAAATAAAAATATGCCACATGCAAGTGCATGTGCCGATAATACTGATTTGGTATCATGATATTACCAACGTCTGACAACATCGAAGATAAAATTTTGGAGATGGGAGCGAGGTGCATCTAGATTGGATAGATAATCAAACTGCATGAAAAGTGATGATGTCGCAGTGCGCATAGAAGGAAAACTTCCTACCACAAGTGGAGAGCTAGGCCGCTTCGTCGGTTCTTATCGCCAAAAAATGGAACATCTTGAACCATGTGTAGCAAATATGTCACTGTGATCGATGTAGACATGTATTGTCAAGTAAAGGGTAAATCAGAAATAAGAAAAGTCAAGAAAGAATTCTAATTAGCAGGGTGTGTCGACCTAGAATATGGTGTGTCGACCTAAGTCACTAGAGACAGGAGTTAAGTTGATTTGAAAACAGAGTGTGTCAACCTAAATAGAAGAGAGTGTTGACACTCTGAAAGATAGTGTCAACTCTCTGCAAGGTATAGGTCGATACTATGAAGGGATAGGTCGACACTATAAGGGATAATCGGTCAACACTAATGGATAGATAATGGTGACACTACTGGATAGATAGTGTTGACACTACTGGACGGATAGGTCAACACTACTGCATAGATAGTGTTGACACTACTCGATAGATAGTGTTGACACTACTAGATAGATAGGTCAACACTACTGGACAGATAGTGTTGACACTACTGGACAGATAGTGTTGACACTACCACTGTTTCCAAAACACCAGGCAGAAGAAAAGAATAAGAATAAGAATCCTTCACAAGAACACTTGCCTAAGACATGAGTATTAGCTAAAAACGTACACAAGAGACCAAAAAGTATACCTAATAATCTTTATGACACGCAAATCAAGGGTAATTATGATAGATACTCATATTCAAGATCCTAACCAAATATGGAGACAAGAAGGAAAGGAGATACAGAAATCCTACATGATGATCACGCAATTCCAGAAATCATATAGTAGCCTTATAAATGAAACTTCAGATGGAACATTTGTTTTGATTTATATTAACTGAAGTTCTTGACTTATAAACTTAATTAAATATCAAGAAAAAATTTATTATCTTAAAGGTAATGTGAAGGTACCTACCTTACACCTTAATCCTTCTTCTTTATTTCCAGAAAACCAAGTTAGCTCTTTTTCTTTCTGCGAAAACTCCTCCCTTCCTGACGTTTCTTCCTCTCCCCAATGCTTCCACCGCCAACCCCTTTCTATATACTCTTATATATGTATATATATAGCTTGCACATGTATATAAGCACTTCCACACTCTCCACGTAGCTATCTATACTCATCATTACCTCCACTTTCTTCTAAGACCTCACACACTCCCATTGACACTAATTAACAAGCACGTACACTTCACGTATATATGCATGCAGGAAGTTTATCCATTTCTTTGACATTATTTTATCTTTTCTTTTAATACACACACACATATATATATATATATTTATACTAATAATATATACACTTTACACATACCTACCACTACCTACAATGTTCACATTAGATGCAGGTTAAATCTTACGTAAACAAGTTACGTAACTAGATTACTATTCATTTAGGTCTCTTTGGAACCTTAATTTAATATGTAAATGACATCCAAATAAAAATAAAATTTCAACCACTGTCTAATTACAATGTGGTAAGTTTATGGTAATTATTATTAAAAAATTTCCTGAAAAAATATTATAAAGTATAAATTGTCCTAAAAGTAGATAAATCATATTTACTTCATTAACCGTGCATCAAAAATCTCAATATCCACATTTTTGGTATCAACATATTTTCTAATAATTATGGTAATTTCAAACTAAATTTCATTACCAAAATCCAGTGACACCTTATTAGTGTACATATGTGCAGAAATGGTACCGACATGAAACAATATAAATCTTTAAATAATTTTCTGCTGCAAATATGCTAGGGGCTTCATACTTGGTATTAATTTGAGATGTCACAAAACGGTCACAAATCTTTCTCACCTCATGGGAATTTGTGACTGAAATAAAATCAGTCATCATTCAGTCTGTAAAATAGAGACTAATTTATTTTAGTCACTGTTCGTCACTATTTAGGGACTGAATTGTGACTGAATTTAATCAGTCTCAACATATAGAGACTGAAAATTTCAGTCCCTATTCAGTCACTATTTAGGGACTTAATATGGACTAAATAAATCGGTCCCAAATATAGAGACCGAATATTGCGGTCACTATTCGGTCCCTAAATAGTGACCGAATAGGGACTGAAATATTCGGTCCCAAATATAGAGGCTAAAATATTTCGGTCCCTGTTCAGTCCCTATATTAGGGACCGAATAGGGACCGAAATATTTCGGTCTCTATATTTGGGACCGATTTATTTCAGTCCCTATTCAGTCCTAAATAGTGACTGAAATAAATCGGTCCAAATATAGAGACCGAATATTTCACTATTTAGGGACCGAATAGTGACCAAAATATTTCGGTCCCCAATATAGAGACCGAAATATTTCGGTCCCTATTCAGTCCTATTTAGGGATTGAATAGGGATGAAATATTTCGGTCCCAAATATAGAGACCGAAATATTTCGGTCCCTGTTCAGTCCCTAAATATTTCAGTCCCTATTCGGTCACTATTTAAGGACCGAATAGGGACCGATTTTGAATCGGTCTCTAAATCTTTTATTAGTGACTGATTAATTTCAGTGACAATTCGGTCACTATTTAGGGACCGAATAGGGACCAAAATATTTCGGTCTCTATTAGCGCTTTTTCTTGTAGTGAGATTAGGAGAAAGTATATGCATAGTGTGATTGGTGTTAATGATGCTACATCTATAAGATGATCCGCATGAATAGGAGAACATTTTACCATTATATACAGTTGTACGATGAAGGAATTAGTTGCATGACACTATTCATGTTACTGTGCAAGAGCAATTGCTCATGTTCTTGCATACGATCGCACATAATGTAGCAACTCTGAATATTAAATCCCAAATAAAAATAAAAAATAATTAAATAATGTGATAAATAGATTTAATTAGAATAAGAAGGAATAAATAGAATAAAAGGAATTAAACTAAAACCCATTAAGCTAATTAGTAATGGTTTCAACTAATGGACCACACATAATGTAATGGGCCAAAATGCCAAGAGCCCATCTTTGGATGGGGATCTTTTGCCTAATTTCGGAGTGAATTAATAATAAATTAAAAGAGATAAGATAATGACTAAATTAGCTTATAATTATCTCTACAAGAGCCCTAAGCCCCCTAACCCATTGCCCATGGAATATACCTCTCCCCTTCCCATTAGGTGGATAAATGCAAGAAAATAGGATGATAAATGTGAAAATTCGGAGTTGGGAGAGAAGGAAAAGTTTTAGACTAATAGGACTCTTACACTAGCTAAAACCCTATAATTCGTCCTACCAAGCCATCCTCATTGCTGGAGCTCTGGAGAATGAGGAGGAGGCTGAGGACGAGGAGTAAGAGAGAAAGGCTTGGAGCAAGGGGATTTCTACTTCGTTCTTCATAAAAAACCCTAGGATTTCTTATCAGTAAGAAAATGTAGGCAATCTCTCAAGCAAAAATCACATAACTTCGGCCATAGGTAGCCCATATATCTATCTTTGAAAGCCCCATGATTTCCCCAATTTTCGTTGTTTTATAAGAGAGTATTAAATGCTCAACTTCCTGTTGTCACCATGTACCTGAGCTCTCATGTTTGTCTTTAATCCTTAATTCCACTCGATCTCATGCCTCAAATTTATTATCATAAATACTGCTTGGTGTAAGGATTCTAATGATCCTATTTCTCCCAATTTTTATCTTTCATCCTATGCGAATTAAATCAAAAACCACGACTGTGCATGTTTTAGGTCACCAAAATGTAACCTAATAAGAGCATGCCCAAACCTTGTCTATTTTCTAATTACTCATGCCTGTTGATAGATCCGTATATCTACTTTTTTTTTAAATTGGTTTCATGATGTTTGGACTTGTGTACGATTTATTGTCGATTTTTGAAGAGACTTGTAGCATGCATGGAGGGAAGAAACTCAACCCAAAAAGGGCTAAATCCCCTTTTCTGGGCTCAGGCCGCCTTCTGAAATCGTGACGGCCGACCCGTCGTGATCTCAGAAGGGGTCGCGGCAGGAAGAACCGTCGTGTCTTGAACACGACATGCTGACCCATTGCGATTCTTTCCGGTTCAAACCTGCCCGTCCCGGTTCAGCAGAACTCAACCGGCCCTTGCGTCGCGACCAAACGCGATGGGGACCTCCGTCGCAATTTTAGTGTTTCGGCCAGAACCCTAATTTGCCTTTATGCCCATGTTATTACCCATTTAATCCTATTTAATCCTATTAAGCACTATCATAAACAGTAACAACCTGTTAATCATTAATGGGTAATATTCGCATGATATTATTTATTTAAAAGCCACGAGCACAGCCATACATGCTCTGATGATTTCTTTACACTTGCACACACTTAACATAAATGTTTTTCCATGAGACCTTGTTAATACTCAATAAAATATATGGTAATTAAGTGTAATTATTCACTTAATCTTCCAATTATTTAAACAACTCTGTCTTCGTTTTATTCGCGTGCTTTGGACACCGTTGCCGTTCCCTCTGCCTTTGAGCACTCGAGGCACGACGACACTTGTTTTATACACACTTGTTCTTGACATGGACCACCTCTTCGTTGGGAATACTCTTGACAGGATCAGGGACTCCTTGTCAAGCCTCCGTAAGTCTCCTTGGCTTTGGCGTACGTCCATTGCCGACGAGCTGGTTGTACCCTTAAAACCTTTACACCTTAGGGATCAGTACGATCCAAACGGCCTTAGTGTGTTTTCCTTCTTACCTTGGGATCACGTCGGACCTCTGGCCTGTGTCATGGCACGGCTAGTGAACGGATGTGACTTCTACCAGACTGCCGGCACTCGACCTAGTGCTGTGCAACTGTGATTATCGCCGTTTATTGTTGATTTTACGATTTTGACCCTGTCTCATCTACTATCTCTATACTCTCGTCTGTTCACATTCTCTCTACACTCTCGTCTATTCATCACTTACTCTCTCTATTCTTGTACTCTATTTGGCCATCAAAGTGATTGTCTAAGATAACAAACATGACTAGCTAGGCAACATTATAAGGGTCCCGATCTAGTTCTGGGATGAGCACCCGAAAGGCTGTTAACTCACGGGGGTTTAATGATCAGGGTGTTTGGCATGCACCTAACGCATGAACTCTCAAGATTTAATCTATGGCAATCAATCAATCAATAAGTCAATTATTATTTACTTGAACTTGTGGTTGAAAGAATATCGACCAACACTTGCTATCGTGACTAGTGCACTGTTGTGCAACCTTACTTGCTATCTCGTTATATGGCCAATCCGTTATTATACTTGTGGTGTTATACTCTCATGGAAGTACTATTGTTTCACGTTATCATCGCTATATCTTGACTATACTTGCATGCTCTCTCTCTATTATCCTGCCTTTTTAAAACATTAATCACTTGAAGCATACTTGTTTCACGAGATATTAAGTCCTACTGAGCGTTATCGTTCACCCTGCGTTATTTGTTATATGTGTTTCAGGTGAGTCTAATGAAGACGACCACACTCATGAGGAAGGAATGAGGATGATGCTCAGGAGTGACCCGTTTCGACAACCACTGCTTATTAGTTAGTTAGATAGTAGTCAATTAGTCATATGTAATAGTTTGGATTTGAATAAAGTACTCTGGGCCCTAGTTTTGACTCTGATTAGTGATTGTAATAGTTAGTTGATGAATTATTAATGAAGTTAGATTTCATTTGGCTTTATTCCCATTGTGCAATGGTGATTGTTATTTACTTGATCGATACTATTTAATAATTGTAATATCGCTTCGATATTCCGCGTCGGTGCGTTACACAAAACGTAAGGAATGATGTAATGTGTGTGAATTATCTACATTCTAGAGAGACTGTTAGCCGATATTTTAATCATGTCCTAAAATCTCTTCGACAACTACACAATGATTATATATATTCAACCTCCTAATACTGCTATTCTAATGAGATTAGATCCAGATATATATATTGGCCATGGTTCAAGGTAAAAGTCAATATATTATATACTTTCCAAGTTATATCATTTCTTTCCACATGAGTTAAAAGTTTTTTTATTTGCTAAATAGGATTGTGTTGGGGCCATTGATGGGACTCATATTCTAGCATCAGTTCCTTCTGACATTGTTGTAAGATTTCGTGGTAAAGCAAACAAACCTACACAAAATGTCTTGCCGCAGTGAGATTTGACCTTACATTTTCTTACGTATTGGCTAGTTAGGAGGGTTTTGCACACGATGTGGTCATCTTGAACAATGCACTTCAAAGGCAAAATAGACTTATTGTACCAATGGTAATATTGTCTGTATGTCATAGTTAAATGTCTTTCAATAAGAGATTTCTATTGGCATACATCATTATTCACAATGACCTTTTTTTTTTCAATGTAGGAAAAAAGTTTCTTGTAGATGCTGGTTATATTCTACAAGGCCAGGTTTTATATCTCCATATCATGGTGTCCGATATCATCTTAAACATTTTGGCGAGCACACTCCTACTAAGAAGAGAGAGTTTTTTAACTTATGGCATTCATCTTTAATAACGACCGTGGAGAGAGCTTTTGGCCTTTTAAAGAGAAGTTTTCGTATCATAAATGAGACTCCTTGTTTCCCATTCCCTACTCAAGTCGAGATGAGTTGCTTAATGAGATAACTGTGGAGGAGTTTACTCAAATAACATCAAGACGAAAGACAAGGAGAGAAGAAAGAGAGGACAATGTAATGTGGGCATCAATAAGGGATATGATAGCAAATGAGATGTGAGATGACTATTCTAAGTGACTCTTTTTTTATCTATCTCTTTTTGGGCAGCAAGTATTATGTGAACTTTTTAAGATGGAAAGTTTATCTTTGCTTGTGATTGTTTAGATGTGAATTGTGATTATTTTTTTAGGATGGAAAGTTTTCACTCACAAGATACTAGTTCCTCTAAGAAAGATAATAACAATTTCCGTTGGAGTATAAGCATGTCAAGATTATGCAAAAAAGTTTAGTAGAACAAGCTACCAATGGAATGAAGGTAGACAAGAGCTTTAAAAGGCCGACATTTGTTGCTGCTGCTTGTGCTATTAGTGAAAATTGAAAGTCACATGTTCTGACAGTAATGTAGAAAATCATTTGAGAACACTGAAGACGAAATATGTTGCTATCAAAAAATTGAAAGGAATGAGTGTGTTTGGCTGGAATGATGATGCAAAAATGATAACTATGGATGATGATACTTTTAATGAATATATTACGATAAGTTTCCTCCTTTTTTAAATTTCATTTGAAATATTTTTACATTTTATGATCATAATATTTGATATCTTCTGTAGGCACATCCAAAGATGAACCATACATTAACAAGTCCATTGACAAGTATGAGAGTTAGTTGTCATTTGTGGAGATGATCAAGCTACGGGAGTTTTTTACGAACAGTAGCAGACTCCATGGTTGATGTGGATAGTACTTCCGTGGATGCAGTGAATGAGGAGACATCGGAGACTCCACCTCCACCTAGGATGTTGAAGATCATTCCACATCATCTGAGCAAGTTAAAAGAGGAAGAAAAAGAAGAGAGGTCTTGATTGTAAGATTGATCTGTTGGAAAATAAAATAGGAGACTTAGCTTCAGCTATATCAAGGAGTCGTAATCACGATATTTCTTTTGAGTTATATGAAAAAGTGATGAAGTGTACCGGATACGATAATCTGAATTGGTAAAGCATTTGATTTCCTCCTTGAAAATGAGATTCATGCAAGATGTTTTCTAGCTCGAGATGATACACTACGTCAAATTTGATTGGACTTCTTCTTGGTTAGAATCTTCCTAAGGTAAAAATTTTCTTCACTTGTAGATGGAGACTTGCTCATTTTCATTAAGAGTTATAGTTTGAGTTTCAGGTTCTCTTTTAAGAGTAATATTTATTGCAACTATAGAATTGTTTTTAACAATGTAGATGCATTGATCCCATTGATCATCTTCCTTGATCATTCCTCTTCCTGGTTCTGAAATTAAAATCTAAAATGCTATGCAAATTTATAATTCTGAAATTCAGTTCTAAAAATGTCTTTCTTTTTGTCATGTAGGGGTGTAAACGGAACCCGATATTCCGACCCGATTCTGATAAAATTATCGGTTTCAGAATCGAAAATAAATACCGATAGCTTATCGGAATCGATATCGGATATTCCGATAAGCTATCGGAAATCGGAATCAGAATTGAAAAATAATCAGAATCGGAATCGGTATCGGTTATTCCGATAAATTATTATAACTTCAAAAGGTAAAACTATGGTAAACACCTTAGCTTATCGGAATTTCGGTTCCGGCAATGTTATCGGAATCGGAACGGATCGGATTAACCATTCCGATTTTATCGGAATCGAAATCGGAACCATATTTCGTGTGACGGAACGCCTCGGCCAAGCCCGTTAAACCGATAACGCACTTGATCCGAGTCCGCCACCCGCGAACGGGCCGAAGCCTCGCAAGGGAACCAAACCACAGTCCGTGTAAACATAAAGGAACACACCACATTTCATATATATTCACAAGTTTACATAGCCAATTTCCACAAAAACTAAAAGAAGTACAAGAGCCTGGGGCATACCCCGAGGTGCAACAAAGAAAGTAAACAACTAACTAGACCAACACTGCTGGAGCTACTCTGCTGGAGGCACTGACCCTGCACCGCTACGATGCGGCTCCGAACTGGACGACGGTCGAGAAACGTCTCCTCGCTCTCACCTGTGGGGGTAGGGGGTGAGCCTCTCTAGTCACTGGCTCAGTAGGGAACTCCCCCAAGCCAAACAAACCCAACCCCAGGTGCTAAAACAGTAAACGATACCAACAATATTTATATAACATAAGCAGGTAAGTAAAGCTGTAAAACTACTTACCTTCTGCCGACTACGAAAAACAACTGTAGCATAAACGGCAAACCCAAACAGGTGTACAAGCCATAGTAGAGACAGCCAACACGAGCCACGTAAACTGGTTCGCGACACCAGAAACTGACTCGGACAAACTAACACAGTTCTACCTGTCAGTCTCGCAGCCACGGACGAAAGGTCCAGCTGCCGCTCCACGTGAAAAGGTCAAACAACTGTGGAGACCAACTAAAACACCACAACCTGCAGACCACACGGTCACAGGCCCATGCCTGGCACCTCCAGAGATCCTGGCCTGAACTCTCTAGAGTGAGGCACTGGAAAAAGGACTAGCTGGGGTCCAGTACGTCTACTGGTATCCGTACCCCCAACTACGAGCGCGCTACAAGTGACTAAAAACAACACAACTGTCACTGTCCCACTGTCGTCTTTCCCTCAGCCGGACGTGCAACTCACAAAGTGAGGGTGTCCAGGTCAGACGACACAGACCTCGACGGTACAACACATTACCGGGACAAAGCCCCGAGCTAACAGCCTGGCTCACAAAGAACCTGGGGCACCCAACTGGAGAGGTAACCACGGTAGGTCGTACTACTCGCCATGTACACAAAACCACGTGCACGTCACACACAAACCACGTGAAATCTCACGTAAACCACAAGTAACCACTGGCCACTACATGTGAACCCAACTGACTCGCGTACACAACGCGCAGTCACCGAAGTAAACAACTTAGCATACTTGTATGCTAAACAAATAAACCAAGTGCACTCAGTGCACCTCATACGTTAACATTCACGCATTTTCGATAAAACACCATAAATAACCATTTCTGTTCATGTATGAATAGGCGGCCACATCGATTGCCGCTTACAGGAAGTAGACGGCAAGGTCCCTGGCCGTCAACCTCATGGCTGAAGATCTTGGCGGCAAACGATGTTGACGCCAAGTCCCCCGGCCTTAAACCCTGCAGAACCCTAATTCGGTCTTGCGGGTTTTCTAACTGTTCTAACTACTGAAAAACGTGCAAATGCATACCCTCTAGCATGTCAGAACTCAATGCAACCCGTTTAAACATGATTCGTACAATAAACCACTCAAACCACCCATTATCCCATATGGTGCAACTCTATCCAAACATGGATTATCATGCTGGTTCAAGTAGTTATGGTGTGTTTTAATGTTTCTACGGAGCTACCAGGGTTCGTCCCCTACCTCAGAACGCGTTAGAATCCTCCGCAAACTCCCGGTTCACGCCGAGCCCTCCACGAGCTCCCACGCGAATTGCACCACGCCGCGACGTTTCCTCGCGTAATTCGGCAACGCCACGCGTTCTACGATCGTCAACTACTCCTCGGTACCTGCTAGAACCTTTAGAAACACCAGGCGCGAAGCTGGGCAAGAGGAAAGAAGGTGAGCTGAGAGAGCTGCCCTCGGGTGAACATAACCCTGCTGAACTGACAGGTTGGCGTCAACCCCCTTGTCGCCCACATGCACCACCCGCATAAACGTTCACAACTACTGCCGTCAAGTTCGTGAAGTAAACGTCCATGAACCTGGACGCCAACAGTCAACGACCACCCCTTGGCCGCCAACTCCACAGAACAGCAGCTGGTTCTGTTTCATTTTAGAACCCACCCTGCTCTTCACCTGCTCAAGCCACGCATACACATTACACATTCTACACACTGACTCACATTGGCCTCACAATGGCCGCCACACCACAATGCACATGATCCGCATGGATCCGAAAGGCACGCAACGTAACATTACTATCATCTAAAAAGAAAATTTTGACCTCGAAATTCATAACACAACACAAAGTCAAACGACTTAAACATACACAACTTTACAAGCACTATCATCTAAAAAGAAAATACACAATTTACTCAAACAGATAGGATACCCTTTAGCCATTTCAGCGGCCAACTCCCAGGTATCCTCACCACCCAACCTATTTTCCCATCTCACTTTAACCAACTCAATTTCTTTATTCTTAGCTTCTTCTTCTTTCGATCTGTGATCTGTACCGGATATTCAGGCATGGTCATGTCCGGCTTCAGGTCACCACCTTGATATCTAATTATCTGAGCTAGATCTTCAATGTATTTCCTTAACATGGAGACGTGGAAAATATCATGCACATCTGCAAAATCAGCTGGCAAATCCAGCCTATAAGCTGTTTCCCCAATTCTTTCAATCACTTGGAAAGGTCCCACATACCTCGGACTCAACTTCCCACTTTTGCCAAATCTCATAATGCCTTTACTTGGGAAAACTCTTAGAAAAACAAAATCTCCCACCTCAAATTGAAGTGGTCTCCTTCGCACATCTGCATAACTTTTCTGCCTACTCTGGGCTGCTTGCAATTTTTCTTTAATAAGCTTTACTACTTCAGTGGTCTGCTGAATCAATTCAGGACCCACGCTAATTGCCTCTCTCCCACTTCATGCCAGTTTAACGGAGTTCTACATGGCCTTCCATATAAGGCTTCATACGGTGCCATTCCGAGACTGGTATGATAACTATTATATAGGCAAATTCAACTATTCCCAAATGATGCTCCCAACTGCCTCCCCAAACTAAACAACAAGCTCGCAACATATCTTCAATTGTTTGTATGGTCCTCTCTGTCTGACCATCTGTCTAGGGATGATAAGCGGAGCTATACCTCAACTCAGAACCATCACCCTTTGCAAACTTTTCCAAAAACCAGAAGTAAATCTTGGATCCCTGTCAGACACATTGTTTCGGAATACCATGCAGTGGAACAATTCTTTCAACATAAACATTTGCCAATCTGTCCACTGTCCAAGACATACTTACTGCCACTAATCTGCAAACCTGGTCAATCTGTCAACAAACACCCATATTCCATTATGCCCAGAACTTGTCCTTGGTAAACCTGCCACAAAATCCATTGCAATATCATCCCACTTCCACTGTGGAATGGGTAACGGTTGCAACAGACCTCCCGGCTTCTGATGCTCTGCTTAATTTGTTGACAAACAGCACATCTTGCCACAAATTCTGCTATTTCTTTCTCATATGAGGCCACCAAAAATGTTTTCTTAAATCATGGTACATTTTTGTACTACCCGGATGAATAGTATACCTTGATTTATGAGCCTCTTCTAGAACACGCTGCTTCACCTCTCTTTCTGCAGGAACAAATAGCCTGCCTCGAAGCCTGACCACACAATTATCATCAATAGAGACTCCTTCCATTTTCACAATTTCAAGTAAACCTGCATCTGCCCTCTGAGCCTCAATAATCTGCCAATATAAAGACGGCTCTACAGCACTAGTAGCTAGAATTGCCCGATGCTGACTACTGGGCACATATAAAGAATTCTCTACTATCTCTTCATACAACTTCCATTCTTTAATCATCATTAAATTCATATATGCCTTTCTGCTCAAGGCATCGGCCACAACATTGGCCTTACCCGGATGGTAAGCCAAATTGAAATCATAATCTTTCAGATACTCAACCCATCTGCGCTGGCGAAGATTTAAATCTTTTGCGAGAATATATTCAAGCTTTTATGATCTGTAAAAATCTCAAATCTTTCGCCATACAATAATGCCTCCACATTTTTAAAGCAAATACAACTGCTGCCACTCTAAATCATGAGTGGGGTAATTCTCTTCTGCTGGCTTCAATTGCCTGGACGCATAAGCTATCACTTTACTATGTTGCATAAGCACTGCGCCAAGACCTCTCCTTGAAGCATCAGTATACAGCACAAAACCACCATTCCCTGCCGGTAATGTCAATATAGGAGCTGATGTGAGTCTTTTCTTCAATTCCGTGAAACTTCTCTGACATTCACCGGACCACACAAAAGGCACACCCTTTCTAGTCAGTCTAGTCATAGGTGCTGCGATCTTAGAAAAATCCTGAATAAAGCGCCTATAATAACCTGCCAACCCCAAAAACTTCTAATCTCGGTTATTGACTTAGGCACTTCCCATCTCATCACCGCTTCCACTTTACTTGGGTCCACTGCAACTCCTCTAGCTGAGATAACATGACCCAAAAACTGAATTTCCTTTAACCAAATTCACACTTACTGAACTTGGCAAACAATGATTATCCCTTAGCAACTGCAAAGTAAACCTCAAATGAGCTGCATGCTCCTCCTCAGATGCTGAATAAATTAGAATATCATCAATAAAGATCACAATATTGATCTAAATACGGATGAAATATTTTATTCATCAGGTCCATAAAACCTGCAGGAGCATTAGTCATCACCCAAAAGGCATTACCACAAACTCATAGTGACCATATCTGGTTCTAAACGCTGTTTTATCTATATCTTCTTCTTTGATTCTCAGCTGATGGTACCCGGACCTCAAATCAATTTTGGAAAACACTTTTGCTGATTGCAACTGATCAAATAAATCATCTATTCTTGGCAACGGGTACTTATTTTTAATGGTCACATCATTCAACTTTCTATAGTCTATACACATCCGGAAACTTCCATCTTTCTTTTTCACAAATAACACCGGCGCTCCCCACGGGGAATGACTCGGTCTAATAAAACCTTTTTGCAACAATTCTTCTAATTGCTTTTTCAACTCCTTGAGTTCTGCTGGTGCCATCGATATGGGCTTTAGAAATTGGCATAGTACCCGGCAGCAACTCAATAGTAAAATCCACCTCTCTATGTGGAGCTAAACTAGGCAAATCTTCTGGAAAAACATCAGCAAATTCCCTAACCACGGGAACTGCTTCAACTGACTGCCTAGCTTCTACCAAACTTACCGAGGCTAAATAAGCCACACACCCATCATTAATCAACTTTCTAGCTTTAATTGCAGAAATTAGAAACTTTGAGATATAAAAAGGCATACCTTGATATTCAAACTCTGCACCATTAGGATGATAACCTGATCCTTTTCTTTCTGCAATCTAGCATTGCTCCATACATTCTAACTAGTCCATACCCAGAATAATATCATAATCTGACAATTGCAGGGCATACAACAGACCCGGCATTTGGTTCCCTTCATTATAACAGGAGCTTCATCTATGTAGCTCGAAGTGAGTAAGAACTCACCTGAAGGAACCTCTACCACTACTCACAAGACTTCTCTTCTAATGGGTGAGCTATACAATCCAGAAATTCTTCGGAAATAAAAGAATGAGAGGCACCCGAATCAAATAGGACTCTTGCTGAATATTCATAAGGGGTAAAGTACCTTCTATCATATTTGATGCCTCTGCCTGGGCTCGGGTGATAGCCATAACCCGGCCTCTCCCCTGCTGCTACGTGCTCCTCTGCCACGACCTGCCTGTGGCTGCTGAAACTGCTGAGGTGCTGCTGCTGCACACCTCTGCCATACCCATATTCTCTTGCATAGGGACAATTGCGGATCAAATGTCCCGGCTGATTACAATTATAACCCTGTATCCTAGAGGAACTATAGACTGCCTGATGTACTCTGCTGAGACTCCTCCACCTCAGGCCTACCACGGCCTTGCTGATACTGCGGACGACCTCCCCATCCTCTTCCTTTTCCTTTAAGTGCTTGCTTTAATTTCTGTCCCCATTCCCAAAGCCTGATGAAGAAGGTCCTGCTGGTGCCTTGCCCTTGCTTGCACCCACTGTCTGCTGCGGTAGCCGAGAACTACTTGAGCCTGACTCACCTGCCTGACAAGTCCGGATAGACCTCTCTAAAATAGCTGCTCTTTGCGCTGCCTCTTCCACTGTCTTGCACATGAGAGGAACTATCGCATTCTGCAATTCCACTCTCAATCCTCTGATAAAATACTCAACCATCATGTTATTATCAGAAACAACATAAGGTGCATAACGGCTAAGTGCCATAAATCTCATCTGATACTCTAGAACCGAAGAGTTACCTTGCTGAAGAGTCCGGAATTGCTCTCTTTTTACCTGCTGTACTTGAATCGGAAAGAATGTGTCATTAACACTTCAAGAAACTCCGATCAAGTGATAGCTTCTTCTCTTCTACCTGCGAAGGTGGTCTGCATCTTCAGTCGCCACCATTCTAAAGCAAAACCCCTCAACTGATAAGCAGCCAATACAACTCTGTCTGCTTCAGGACACCGCATAGTCGCAAAAACCCTCTCAATTTCATGAACCCAGTGCTCAGCTGTATCTGGATTCGGCCCTCCTGAGTAAGTAGACGGCTGTAATCTCAGAAATTTCTCCCCTGTATCACTGGTTCTTCTACTATCAACACTGGTGGTGTTGGTGGCACGGGTGCTACAAAAGGTACCTCCACCCTCGGCGGAACTGGAGCAACAGGTACTGCCTCTCCTTCCCCAGGTGGCACTGCAACTGGCGGTACTGGCGCCTGCTGATCCATTCTCGCTCGAATATCCGTAGACTCTCCCAGATTCTCTCTATCATCCGCTGGGTACTTTCCTCCGGATCATCTCCTCCACCACCCCAATCTCTCCTATCGGCCATTCTAGAAATTTCTACACACAAAAACATCAAACAAAATCAAAACAACAAATGATCAAAAACCAGGGTCTTTACCAGCAGTGTATAAAGATCGAAATAAGGCTATGTATCTTTCTAATTCCCTTATATTAACACGGACCCTGCTCTGATACCAACTGTGACGGAACGCCTCGGCCAAGCCCATTAAACCGATAACGCACTTGATCCGAGTCCGCCTCCCGCGAACGGGCCGAAGCCTCGCAAGGGAACCAAACCACAGTTCGTGTAAACATAAAGGAACACACCACATTTCATATATAATTCACAAGTTTACATAGCCAAATTCCACAAAAACTAAAAGAAGTACAAGAGCCTGGGGCATACCCCGAGGTGCAACAAAGAAAGTAACCTAACTAGACCAACACTGCTGGAGCTACTCTGCTGGAGGCACTGACCCTGCACCGCTACGATGCGGCCCGAACTGGACGACGGTCGAGAAACGTTCTCCTCGCTCTCACCTGTGGGGGTAGGGGGTGAGCCTCTCTAGTCACTGGCTCAGTAGGGAACTCCCCCAAGCCAAACAAACCACAAACCACAGGTGCTAAAACAGTAAACGATACCAACAATATTTATATAACAGCTAAGCAGGTAAGTAAAGCTGTAAAACTACTTACCTTCTGCCGACTATGAAAAACAACTGTAGCAACTAAACGGCAAACCCAAACAGGTGTACAAGCCATAGTAGAGACAGCCAACACGAGCCACGTAAACTGGTTCGCGACACCAGAAACTGACTCGGACAAACTAACACAGTTCTACCTGTCAGTCTCGCAGCCACGGACGAAAGGTCCAGCTGCCGCTCCACGTGAAAAGGTCAAACAACTGTGGAGACCAACTAAAACACCACAACCTGCAGACCACACGGTCACAGGCCCATGCCTGGCACCTCCAGAGATCCTGGCCCGGAACTCTCTAGAGTGAGGCACTGGAAAAAGGACTAGCTGGGGTCCAGTACGTCTACTGGTATCCGTACCCCCAACTACGAGCGCGCTACAAGTGACTAAAAACACCACACACTGTCACTGTCCCACTGTCGTCTTTCCCTCAGCCGGACGTGCAACTCAACACAAGAGTGAGGGTGTCCAGGTCAGACGACACAGACCTCGACGGTACAACACAAGTACCGGACAAAGCCCCGAGCTAACAGCCTGGCTCACAAAGAACCTGGGGCACCCAACTGGAGAGGTAACCACGGTAGGCGTCGTACTACTCGCCATGTACACAAAACCACGTGCACGTCACACACAAACCACGTGAAATCTCACGTAAACCACAAGTAACCACTGGCCCACTACATGTGAACCCAACTGACTCGCGTACACAACGCGCAGTCACCGAAGTAAACAACTGTCAGCATACCTTGTATGCTAAACAAATAAACCAAGTGCACTCAGTGCACCTCATACGTTAACATTCACGCATTTTCGATAAAACACCATAAATAACCATTTCTGTTCATGTATGAATAGGCGGCCACATCGATTGCCGCTTACAGGAAGTAGACGGCAAGGTCCCTGGCCGTCAACCTCATGGCTGAAGATCTTGGCGGCAAACGATGTTGACGCCAAGTCCCCCGGTCTTAAACCCTGCAGAAACCCTAATTCGGTCTTGCGGGTTTTCTAACTGTTCTAACTACTGAAAAACGTGCAAATGCATACCCTCTAGCATGTCAGAACTCAATGCAACCCGTTTAAACATGATTCGTACAATAAACCACTCAAACCACCCATTATCCCATATGGTGAACTCTATCCAAACATGGATTATCATGCTGGTTCAAGTAGTTATGGTGTTTTAATGTTTTAATGTCTACGGAGCTACCAGGGTTCGTCCCCTACCTCAGAACGCGTTAGAATCCTCCGCAAACTCCCGGTTCACGCCGAGCCCTCCACGAGCTCCCACGCGAATTGCACCACGCCGCGACGTTTCCTCGCGTAATTCGGCAACGCCACGCGTTCTACGATCGTCCAACTACTCCTCGGTACCTGCTAGAACCTTTAGAAACACCAGGGCGCGAAGCTGGGGCAAGAGGGAAAGAAGGTGAGCTGAGAGAGCTGCCCTCGGGTGAACATATAACCTGCTGAACTGACAGGTTGGCGTCAACCCCCTTGTCGCCCACATGCACCGCCCGCATAAACGTTCACAACTACTGCCGTCAAGTTCGTGAAGTAAACGTCCATGAACCTGGACGCCAACAGTCAACGACCACCCCTTGGCCGCCAACTCCAACAGAACAGCAGCTGGTTCTGTTTCATTTTAGAACCCACCCTGCTCTTCACCTGCTCAAGCCACGCATACACATTACACATTCTACACAACTGACTCACATTGGCCTCACAATGGCCGCCACAACCACAATGCACATGATCCGCATGGATCCGAAAGGCACGCAACGTTACATTTCGGTTATCGGAATCGAATCGAAATCTGTGTTTCCGTTTCCGAACCCGACCCGTTTGCAGCCCTACTGTCATGATTATAATTGATCATCTAAAGAAGCCTTGCTGGTTATTTGTTTATCTTATTATTTTTATTTTAATCAGTTTTGAAGTAATTGTTCTTTCAACATGATTATCTCTCCTTCATTATCTAAATTGATTCTATTATAAAGGTAATTCCTACTAGGGCATGGGATAGGTAAAGAGCAATTTGCAAATAGATTACTGATCTCAGTCCACACCTTTTTCTTGCCAGTCATAGTGATGGGGGCATAAATGCATATGATTTCATGTTGTTTGTTGAAAACTTCTCAGGTAAATTTTGTTTTTGAAAATTTAAACTTCATTACTAATTTCCAACCATTCAGAACTACTGTTTGATGATGTCTCTTTCTTTCTCTCTCTTCCATTTTGGAAACTGATGTTTGATTATCCTTTTTTGTGTGAACAATAATATTTCATGGTAACTATGTTTTTCTTTTCATTTTAACAACTCTTTTCCAGCCCATATACCAGCAAACAGAAGTCCCTCAAACTTATAGATTATTTGTTGTCTTTGAGGATTTGTATACTGGTTTTCAGGGTCCCCTTTTACACATGGGAGTAATAAGGTCAGCGGGGTTCCATATTAGAGAAAGGCTGGACAGGGCGCTTGCTAACGGGCTTAGGGTGAGTGGAAGTAAAAATATTTAGCTCATTCTAAACCAATGCATTTTAGCTCTTTGAAGCCAAAATAATCTTCTTGTCCAAAGCAACTTACAAATCCTTTTCTAATCTGAGCTCTTCTTTCACATTATCCTCAGTGATAGGCAATTTACTGACAGCTTGTAATTTGCTCTGAATTTTGAATATTTGATTCTGAGGGCTGACATAGTTGACTTTTTTCCCACTTTTTGATATGTCTCTGGATTTCTTAATTTTAGCTTGATAATCACTAGCCAAGTGTTGTATTACCAGTTAGATTTGACACATAATTGGCCAAGTCCACGCATCCATGTTCTAAGACAGCTGATTAATTAAAACAGATGGCGAGACCAGCTTGTAGCAGTAGCGTGACCTCTAAGTAACATTACGTACCCTTATGGAATGGCATATCATATGCTAGAGTGCAAGGCATATATGCTGTTATTTTTAGGAATGGACAAGGTTTGCAGTACTGTTGTGAGCAACCTTTAATTACTTGTGTCAGCAGTACACTCATATATCGTACGTTGAGAGGTGCATGTAAATTGCTGGAGGATTATTAAAGCCGGGTTTTATATATATTCTTGTTTACTAATTCCTTGATAATACAATTATGTTTACCAATTCCTTGAATGAGTTAAGCCACTATGGTTCTTGTATGTTCAAGCCAAGGTGCTAGCAACAAAGTGATCTGAATACTCAGTGTATTGTTAGGCAAATGTGATATTATATCTGCATACAGAGTTTATTTTATCAAGGCAGCTAACCTAATTCCTTATATGTTATTGATATCTGGGTTGAGTTATTGTTGGATCGAGATGGCACTATAGTTTTCCTAGAGGGGGGGTGAATAGGACTTCTTGCGCTTTAAAAATCTATCTAAAAATAGATAACACTAAATAAAGTTTTTAGTACTTAGTATAGTGTGTGTGAAACAAGTGAAAACTTGGTGGAAACAATTACACAAATGCACAAGAGATTTTATCCTGGTTTGACCCTTCCCACATAGAAGTCCTACATCTAGCCCCCAAGCAACCTCTTGAGATTTCACTAACTTCTAAGAACACTTGGCCTTCTTTCAACCTAAGAGGTATTACAAACCCACTTGCACCCAAGCAAGTCTTCCCTTTACCAAGGGGTAAAAAAACCACCTACACCTGTAGGTCTTCCCTTCACAAGAGGGGCACTGCAGGGAACAAATCCCCTGCGAGTTATCTTACACAGAAGTGAAAAACACTGTGCGTCTGCTCAATAGAATGAGCAACAGAGAATCAGAAAGAGAAACAAATAAGAATTGGATCTCTAACTCTTTCTGAAACTAAGAAGGTGGACTTAGAAGATCTGCAATACAGTATGCCACCAAGAAGATAAGACTTCTAGAAACAATGGAGAGCAAGGAAGTCGAGGATTGAAGAGTCTCTCCTCTTTTGCAGTGACACTTCTTGCTTTCGCTTTCTGATTGAAGTGGAGTGTGTGTGTGTTTATGTCTTCTATTCTTGTTGTCCATGTGGTTCAAACTTTAGCTTCTATATATGAGCTTCAAAATATTTTCTCATTTGAATCTGACTGTTGGAAGCTAGCCATTGAAAAATATCTTCAGGCTATGTAGGTATCTTCATGGCTTGATAGACAGCTTCATAAATGTTCTATAAGTCTCATGCTCAAGGCTGAAAGCTAAGCATGCTTCATTAAATGTTCTGTAAGCCTGAAAGGACAAGACAAACGCATATACCTCCAAACCCTCAGAGGTAGGAGATAAAAAATATATAAAGCATGAAGGAGCTCAGACAGATAGAATTCAGAACATTTAAGAATGGACAGACAGTGTATGGGGACTACAAGGTCTTTTCTGAAAGTCATGGAGTTCTGGCAGTAGAAGGTGAGTTCTGACAGATAGCCTATGTAGCAACTGTAAAATTTAAATATGATAAATGAATTAAAATAAAATAAAATGGGATTTAATTAAAACTCATTAAGTCAGAATAGGTGATGGGTTACCCAAAATGGTTCACACATGAATTAATGGGCCCAAAAGTGAAGAGCCCAAGTTAATTGGAGATATTTAATGCTAAATTCGTACCTTAATTATTAATAAATTAAAAGGGGTTAAAATATTATTGTTTTAACTCATAAATATCCTAAAAAGTCCTAGACCTATCCTAATCCCTTAGCCACGAAATTGGAGTTCTCCCCAAGTCTATTAGATGGATATGCTAGAAAAAGGGAGATAATTATGGGAAATTTGGAGTTGGATGAGAGGGGAGAGTCTAAGTGAATAAGGAGATTTTAAACATACGAAACTCTCCATTTTCGTCTCTAGCCGACCCTAGGCACCCTCTGGAGCTTGAAGAATGAGGAGAAGAAGCACTTGGACGTGGAGATCAAGGAAGAGGAGGCTAGGAACAAGGGATTTCATTTTCATCAAACTTTCTACCTTAGGATCTCAAAAGCATTCAAAGGTAGGCAATCTCTCAAGCAAAAACTAATTAACTTTGACCCTAGGTAGTGTAATCACGGGATTGGCTCCCCTTTGAAAATTAATGAATATGAAGGATTAGAAAATGTATCGTGATCGCCACCAAGTAGTCGCCCAAGATGTATGATTGAAAGGACGGCTGACTACGTTGAAAAAGGAAAAGAAGGAAGAATGCGACAGGAGGGTTGTCACTATGCTTATACCTGAACGCGACCGGAGGAACGCGCCTTCTTGGTCGCGACAGCCTAATGTCGCCTTCTTCTTCAGTGGACAAGATTGGGTTCTGATCTTCCTGCTCCTCAGCCGGCCGAGGGGCAAGAGCCTCACGCCTTCCTTGTCTTCTGGTACCTGCCAAGATCACAAAAACACAGAAACACCCATTAGAACTTTGTGCATAGAAGATCTATTCGATGAAAAAATAACTAAAAATGCACTAAACAAGAGGGAACTCACGTGGATGGGGTATTTAACCCCTCTGGGTGCTTAAGATGGGTGTGTGGTGTGTGTTCTAACGTTAATCTACGAAAATAAATGAACTATGCATGCATGAATGAAGAGAATAGTGAAGGAAAAAGGAAAGAAAAGGTGTAGCCAGTGGAAAAATGCCCTGGGGGGCTCTTCTCGGTCGTCTGGAGAGAAAACTCTCTTCTTCGTAGTTGCAGCTCTCAGGGAGAGGGAGTAGCAGACTCTGGCCTTCCCCGAAAAGGTGGAGAATTGAGGGTTTTATGGGCGATTATTCCCGAACTGGCTCTGAGAGGAATAATGGGCAAGAGTCCGAGTTTGGTTATGTATGGCTGCGCCTGGGCGATTGGATCTCGGAAAGGATGATGTTAGGAAGGTCTCCCCAAAATTTTGAAGGATTTGGATGCGATTTGGACGTTCAAAAGGGGAAATATCCATGCATGGCATGTATCCAAGTTTGGCTCGGAAAGGATCTCCTGCATGAGGTCTAAAAGCGACGGGCTTATGGTCGCTATCAAGAACGCGACGCCTCGATACGTCGCCTTCCTTACATGGAAGTGACTTTAAGTCATTTTGGCGATTTTCAGGGATTTAAAATACTCATTTATGAACGCGACATATCGAGGTGTCATTTTCCTGAACGCGACAAGAATCTTGTCGCCTTCAAGAACTTTCAGTATATGACCATGCAAAGTGTCCAATCTCCATGCACAGCCTTCAGAATGACGTGCGATTTGAAACATCGGACTCTTGACTCTGAGAGCTATGGGAAGAGGATTGATTTTGACCAGGAAGAATCCACCAGGGAGATGAACTAATGAAAAGGATGTCATGATCGGAGAAAGCCAGCTTGACGATGATGAGCCAACGCGGGGCATCAATGATACGACAAGGGATTTTGCTCGACTTATGGTCAGAAATGGGTGTCTACAGATTGCCCCTCCTTGATGCCTGCTTTTCAAGGGAGTGGAGCGATAGTGGAGCGAAGATGACATGAAATGACGATGTAGCGGAGTGAAGTGAAATGAGCTGAAAAGTGGTCATCAAGGTAAAGAGACACCCATTCTGAACGAATAAGCAGTGAGAATTATCCAGCTGTCCTTGAACATGGCTGGGAACAGAGTGCGAGAATGGTTCCAATTTGGGACGAATAAAGATCAAATGAAAAGAAATGATCAACCTCCTGATTCAAGAAGTACCCTGGATATCTTTAGCGTGCCGGTTTCGTTCATTAGGGGATCGGCTGCCCGGCGGGTCGTTCGACTCTGGCCTTTGAGCGATTCATGACTAATGAGCGGATCGGGGGATAAAGGAATGACTGTTATAACGAATGGGGATGAGAGGAATCCTGAATAGGAACCATACTGGAAAACTGGACCGAGCAGCTAGCTCGAGGAAAACTTTCAAATTCGGAGTGGAATGAAATTCTTGTCTTGGGAAATGAGGATCTGAGTTAAAACATCATTGGGAAGCTGGCTTTGACAAATCATGAAGCATGAAGCTCAAAGTCCTACATGATGCATGCTGGGCTAAAAGAAAAGAAACTGTAAAATGAATGCGAAAAAAGGGAGAAAATAACGAATACTCAAGGATACTATTGCTAGACAATATGAGCAAGGGTCAAGACGCTTCGCAACCTCGGCGTGCGATAGAATCCATCGTCCCCGAGTCATATCACCTAACGGCCTATCCAGCGATTAGCAGTGTGCACCTAGATCATCCTTGTTTTTGGTGAAGGAGAACTCAGATCCCAGAACACACTGAGAACCAGCTGGTCCTTGAGATGATATAATAGCGTAGATAACATATAGTAATGTAGAGGGATTAGGGTTAGAATACTTACCTGTCTTACCTGACGGACTGTCTCTTTTGATTTTCTGATTTTTATGGATTTCCTACATTTTCTGATTTTTTATGGATTTTTCGATAATTAAAGCAATAAAGGTAGATACAAAGTGAATGCACCAAATAATGACCAGACTTTAAAGCATATGTGCAAACATCGTGAGAAGCAATCACCAATAAATGGGCATGATGGTATACTCTGATCAGAACGCGACATGGAGAGGTCGCTACCCTTGTCTTAAGAGTGAGTGTCGCCACCCTGAAGGCGACATATCGACATGTCGCTTTCACAGGATTCTCAGCCCGAGCCCAAAACTTGCAACCTGAGCATTGCAATTTGACTCCCATTTGGACTCTTAGTGCTCTCTAATCAAAGTCCCACTCCTACTAGCTTTTCTCTACCCTTTCAACCATGAATAGGAGTCTTGTGGCTCTATAAATAAGGGGGGAGAGGCCAATTTCGCAGCTCACCCTTCTCTTCTTTTCTTCAAGCTTTTCAAGCTCTCATGGCCATGAAGAGAGCTCTAAGTGCTTCCATGGGTGAGGAGGCTCTCTATGAAGGTCCGAAGTGAGCCCGGGCGACCTATGACGCTCTCGTGAGGTTGACAGACGTCCCCAACCACTTGAGCAAGAGCAAAGAAGTGAGAGAGGTAAGTTGTTTTGATGTTTTCAATTTTCCATGAATTTTGCTGTGAATTTCTTCATTAATTTTGTTCTCTTCTTCTTACCTTCTCTTTTCATCTTCTTTTCTCTTCTAGATCTTCCTCGGCTCCTGCCGCTATTCCAAGCTAACGTGGATCACCCCCATGATAAAGGCCTTACCCATGTTTGTAATCCGGTTCTTGAGAGAGTGGGGTTTGGGTGGGGTTTTGATAGCGGCTCATAACTACCACAAAATCTCTTTTGATTGGCATAGTATTACGGCCTTGATAGAACTTTGGCACCCGCAAACCCATACCTTCATTTTTCCCAAATTTGAGGCGACCGTCCTTCTTGAGGAGGTCGAGGCCTTCTTGGCTCTCCCTAAGACCAAGCGGGGGGATGAGCAAAATATTTGCTATACTGTCGAGCCCATCAACCCAAAGCTGATTTTAGGTGAGTTTATGACGGATCTCGGGGATGTGCACACCATGACTAGCCCCAATTTATTCACCTCGTGCCATTGTCCAAGTGGGTCATCTCCCAATGTAAGAACAAGAGTGTACCACCAGGAGATGGCCAAGGCCGTGGCTGTTTGCTTATGTGGGGTGGTCTCTTCCCGTCCGAGGATCATCTCATAGACTACGCGAGTTTGAGTGCTATAAGCGGGGTATGGCGGGGACTCTCACTCTCTCATGCCGTTTTGGATTACCTTTATGCGGGTCTCACCTCGACCTCTATGTTCAGTTTTCTTTACGGCTCTATGATCCTTTTGGAGTGTTGGTTGGGAGTGAGGATAAAGTTTAAACCAGTAGACAACCCCACTACCGATAGCCGGATTTTCGGGTGCCATCCACTGTGCTTCATTGGCGGGGCGGCCAAATTCCCCGATAAAGTTATGTGCAGGACAGCGGATAAGAAGACGAGGAGTGCATGGCGCCTTTACCTCAGCACCCTCCCGGTGGAGCACTTCACCTTGGACATAGCGGCATTGCGCGGAGCGGAGATCCGGCTTCCACTTGGGCGCGGATTAGATCTACAACTTTTGGGTAACATGATGACAGTGCTTTACAACCCACAGAGGTGTTATATACAGGTTGGGAAGCCGAGGACTAGAGTGCTCCCACCGTCTCACTTGCCTCTGATGAAGAAGCGGTGTTTGGGAGACCCAGAGGACGAGCAGTCCGTGCGGAGCGCGTTGGCCTTGTGGTGGGCGTGCACCACCCATACACTTCCACCGACGCTAGATGAAGACCAGGAGACGTACCAGGCGTACCTCTGAGAGCATGAGAAAATCTGGCCGCTTGGGGACCGTGAGCTTGGGAGAGAGAGTTGATTGTATTTTTTTAGCCTTTTGAGTTTTTGGGGGACTTGATGAGGCTTGATGTAGTGAGAGTGAGAGACATGTTGCTTTCCCTTTTTGGCTTTTATTTGATGTAAGTATTGAGAATTAAAATAGAAATTGAATTTTTCAAGGGTTCTGTGCACAGACTGGGAATGCAACATAGGGAGCATCGTGACCTTGAACGCGACCATTCAACGGTTGCCACCTGTAAAGAGAACGCGACACATGGTGCGTCGCGACCTGTTGAGAAAGCGACAGGGCATTGTCGCGTTGACAGGGTCGAGCGCGGTTTGAATTTGGGGCATGACGCCCCCTTTTTTTTTTTCCCTCTTTCAACCTTTCCCCTTCCTCTTTCCTTTCTTCTGGCGATTTCTTCCGGCCACCCTTTCTTCTCCGACCAAAACTCCTTTCCGGCCAGCCCCTTTCACCGGCGATCGCCGGCGGCCCCTGTTCCGGCGGTGGCTCTTCTTCCTCTCCCTTCTTTCTTTTCTTCCTCTTCCTATCCTAGTAACTTTGGCGATGGAGGGTGATGGGCAAGGTAGAGACGGAGGTGGCGGGAGGCAACGTAAGAAGACTATCCAACGTCGACAGGCGGGCGAGGGATCGTCCACGGTGGCTCAAGAAGACCCCCCGGCCGTGCCAATGGAGGAGGACATCGCGGCGGCGGTGCCGGACGAGGATGAACCCATCAGTCCCAAAAAGGTAGGTTTTCTAACCCTTAAACCATGTATGCGGGATGGGAAAGTGCGGTGCACTCCTGTTGTAGGGCTTTTGCCCGAAGTGAAACGGCCGGGAACGGGTGATGCCCGTCTCCCGGTCTTCCTATTAACGCGACAGGATGCCTGTCGCATTACCAGTGGGAGGCGACAGGCCCTCTTGTCGCCTTTTAGAAGGCGACGGGCACTCGTCGCGACTCGTCACAAAACTGTCACGCCCCGACGCGGAATATCGGAGCGCGAAGGCAATTGCAAGAAAAGGGTATAGAGCGAGTACTAGACATCAAACCATTTCACATTGAATAATACTCAAGCAAATCTTTCTAATTAATAACTTTTCAAATGTCTAGTTACAACCACTAATACCAGAGCCATTCTATAGGGCCCAATTACATTGCATAACAATAGAAATAACTAACTACAACTCTAAGATGACATAATGACTCGTGAGTACTCCTGGCTTCACTCTTGGTCATTCCTTCCTCGTGAGTGTATGTCATCCTCGGTCTCACCTGAGAACACAACATCAAATAACGTAGGGTGAGCGATAGCGCCCAATAGGACTTAAATCTCAGGGTCAAGCATGCTTTAAATAATTAACGCATTTAATGGCAGAGTATCTACAGATAGCAGGTACAAGATAGTCAAAATATAGCAAGAGATAGCACAACAGGTAACCGGATAGCACAATAGCACGAGATCGAGTATAGTTTTCAAAAATAGCACAAGTATCGAGTATAGCATGAATAGCAGGATGGCCATAGCACAACTAGCACAAGTATAATAATAGCACGACGAGTATAGCACTTGTTTGTCATTCTAGACATCGAGAGAGTATAGCACATTTTGTGTTTTGATGTCATATAGATAGTCGAGATAGATAGCACTTGAGTGTAATGCCAAACACTCTGATCATTTAACTCCCATGGGCACTAGCACTTTCGGGCGCACATCCCAAGACCAGATCGGGCCTTTATATATTGCCAGGCATTAGTTATATTTTTATCTTTAGACAATCAGTCAATGGCCAATATAGAATACCAAGAAGTAGATGAGAGCACTAGATGAATAGACGAGATAGTAGATTGAACGTGAATATATGAGCGAGTAGAGTATAGATGAGAGCTAGTGGTCATTGCACGTAATGCGACGAGTAAACAGGCGATAGTAACAGTTGCACAACCCGCGCACTTGGTGTTGGCAGTCAGGTGGAACTCACGACCCTACCACTGGCCATGTTAAGCACAAGTCCAGAGGTCTGGCGTGATTCAAGGTAAGAGCAACTTCTAATAGCCGTTTGGATCATATCGATCCCTAAAGATGTAATGGGTGTTAGGGTACAACCGGCTCGTCGACCATGTGGGAATCCATGATCAGAGGAGACTTACAGAGGCCTTGTGCGAGGGTTCACTAGTCCGGCGAAAGGATATCCGACGGAGAGTTCACCACAAGCCAAGTAAAGTGTGTATAAAAATAGGTGCTCGATGTTCTAGAGGAATTCTAGAATAGTGGAGCGTCGATATCGGTATATAAACAACGCAAGAAATGAATACAAGTCCTTTAAAATAGGGCAATTAATATAATTTATTGCAATAAATTTCCAGATACATTATGAGATATTTTATGCCAGATTTCAGCCATATATGGATGGTTCATGTATGTGCATGTGTAAGAGAAATCATAGATAGAAAAGAAGTCGTGAATATGTAATTTAAAGCATTCAATATGGCTCCATTTTAAAACAGGTGTTTTTACTGCGTGTGTGACTGTTAAAAAGGCATTTTTATGGGTTTTACTGCGTGTGTGACTGTTAAAAAGGCGTTTTTACTCCGTGTGTGACTGTTAGAAAGGTGAGAGCAATAAATTTTGGGGTTTCATCAAAAATCCTGTGAACGCGACGTTCCATGTAAGGGTCACGACAGGGTCATGATGAACGTGACAGGGTCCTGTACGGGTCGCGACAGGGTTGTCTGCTTAGGCGCCAGAACGCGACGGGGTCTCTGTCGCGTTCAGAACGCGACGGGGTCTCTTGTTGCATTCAGAACGCGACAAGATGTTGGTCGCGACGGCTCTGAGAACGCGGCGTGTCGAGCCATTGCGTTCTCAGGTACTTCACCTGAGTTCGAGTGGGAACAATGTTCTACATCGAATTGCGTGCCAACTTGACTTGTTTGGACACATGGTACTTTGAAAAATCATAACTAATTACATAGTCGATGAAAAATCACGAAACAAGTTGCAAATTAAAGTAGACATGTAAGGGTACTTCTAGTAAATCAGATATAGAGAGAGGAGCATGGTTCATATAGGGTTTGAACATGAGCAAGAACGAATATTCAGAACATGACACAGAGAGAAAGATTGATTAATATCAATCAGTATGCTCGATGAAATTTAGGGCTTTTAGGGGCAAAAGATCCTAACAACATGAAGTATCTACAGTAAAAATTTCGTAGCATGGGATCAAGTATACATAGAGATTTGAATTAAACATGACATCTCGGGGTATCATGTTTGCAGATATTCTAAAATCAGAACAAAAGATTGGCTCGATGAAAAGAGGGAATCAAGAGGACATTTGTTCTGGTGATTGGAACTACCTACAGACGAGTTTAATTTAATTTTGCTCGTGAGAATGCCTACCTTTGACTCGATTATCTTCTATGGCTTAGAACTCCAAGAACGAAGGAAGAAGTTTGATGGATCTTCCTCTCCTCAATTTCTCCTCCTCCTTGGCCTCTTCTCCACGTCCAAGAACCCTTTGCATGAGCTAGGGCCGGCCATGAGGGTTTAAGAGGTGTATTTATATAAATACAAGTTCCTATTCCTACTACTACTCAAATTCCTCTTAATTACGAGATTTCCTAACTCCAACTTCATTTCTTGCTTTCCAACCTCTATTTAGGTAGGATGTGATCTAAATTCGTGCTAGACTATATGGGGTAGGTTTAGGAATCCGATTTCAAATCTTATTGCCTCTTTTAATGCTTAAAGAGTCCTTTTCTATTTAGGAGATATTAAGACTCCGAATTTGGGTATTTTCTTTTTATTCCTATTTGTAAATTCATATTTTGACCCAATAAGTTCTAGATGATCCATTAAGCAAAGCCCATTACTTTTTTCCATTAATGAGTTTATTTAATGCTCTTTTCATTGAATATCCCTTTAGCTGAGTTTTTAATTATTATTTAAATTTTTATTTTTCTTAAAAATTCAGGTTGCTACATCCTCCCCCTCTTAAAAGAATTTGGTCCCCAAATTCATATGACCTTACAGGAGAGAATGGCTTACCGAATAGATCAGGGTAGTTGCGTCTGATAATTCTTTCTGGTTCCCATGGGCTTCTTCCACTCCACGGTTATTCCATAAACCTTCACCACGTGAATGGGACGATTTCTGAGTTGTTGTACCTTCCGTTCCAATATCTTGATCGGCTTCTCTTCATACGTCATGTCCTTGTTTAACACAAGATCATCATGGCGAATGACATGTGTAGGATCGTACACATACTTTCTAAGCATGGGACATGGAAGACATTGTGCACACTTGACAATTTGGCGGCAAGGCCAGTCTGTAAGCAACTTCACCAATCCTTTCAAGTACTTCGAAAGGACCAATGAATCTTGGACTAAGTTTTCCTTTCACTCTGAATCTTTGAATACCACGGGTAGGAGATACCTTCAATAGCACATGATCTCCTATTTGAAATTCCAGATTCTGTCTCCTCTTATCAACATAGCTCCTCTGTCTAGACTGAGTAATCTTGAGTCGATCTCGTATCATCTGTATATTCCGGGTTGTACTTTGTACCATGTCAGGTCTAACCATGTTGTTCTCCACTTCATTCCAGCACACAGGAGATCTACAACTCCTACCATAAAGTGCTTCAAATGGTGCCATTTTAATACTCGCCTGGTAATGTTGTTATAGGCGAACTCAATCAAGGGTAAGTGTTCATTCCAATGACCATTGAAATCTATAATGCAGGCTCTTAACATGTCTTCTACAATTTGATTCGTCCTCTCAGTTTGCCCATCAGTCTGCGGGTAAAGACAGTACTAAAATTAAGCTTCGTACCAAGGGCAGTTTGCAGACCTTTCCAAAAATGAGAGGTGAACCTTGGATCTCGATATGAGATAATAGATGACGGAATACCGTGCAACCGCACGATCTCCTTGACATATAATGCAGCTAGCACCTCACAGACCATGTACTCTTTATGGGTAAGAAGTGCGCAGATTTGGTCAACCGGTCAACGATGACCCATATGGCGTCAAGTCCACCACGAGTTCTGGGTAAACCCATGATGAAGTCCATGCCAATGCTTTCCCACTTCCATTCTGGGATATCTAGTGGTCTGAGCACACCGACAGGGCGCATATGTTCTGCCTTCACTTGTTGCATGTGAGGCAATGAGCTACATGCTCGGCTACTTCCTCTTCATATTCGGCCACCAAAATATTCTTTTCATGTCTTGATACATTTTGGTACCTCCTGGAGAATAGTGTACTTAGTTTGATGAGCTCATCCATTAGTTTCCTTTTTAGGGCTTCGTTGTCTGGGACACAAGTTCTCCCTTGGAATACTAACCATCCATCTTCAGTCACGGCAAAATCCGGTCTGTCCGCTAAGGTTTCCTTGACACGAACCAAGAATGGATCGTTGTCCTATTGCATCTTGATTCCTCCAGCAAATCAGATTGGATCTTGAGATTGGCAATCAAAACATGATCATCCCTATGTTCAATATTTAGTCTAGCCTCGCGAATTGTTCAAGTAATTGCATCTCGCCAAGGACTAGACTTGAGATAGATGCCATTGGCTTTCTGCTAAGAGCATCAACCACGGCGTTTCCCTTACCGGATGGTACTGGATGTTGAAATCGAAGTCCTTTAGATATTTGAACCATCTTCTCTGCCTCAGTTGAGTTATTTCTGGGAGAATAGGTACTTTAGACTTTTATGGTCTGAGTAGACAGTGAATTGCTCGCCATATAGATAGTGTCTCCAAATCTTCAAGGCAAAGACCACATCAGCCAGCTCGAGATCATGTACAGGGTAGTTGACTTCATGTGTCTTCAGTTGTCTTGAAGAATAGGCGATGACCTTCTCCTTCTGCATGAGTACACATCCTAGCCCGATTCTTGAGGCATCGATGTAGACAGAGAAACCTTCTCCCTCTATTGGCAGAGCGAGAACAGGTGCTGAGGTAAGGCAGTCTTTGAGAGTTTGGAAACTCGTCTCACACTCTTTACTCCAAGAGTATGGATTCTCCTTTCATGTCAATGCGTGAGAGGAACAGTGATCCTTGAGAAGTCCTGATGAACTGTCTGTAGTAGCCAGCCAGTCCTAGGAAGCTTCTTATCTCGGTGATGTTGTTGGTCTCTCCCAGTTGAGTACAGCTTCGACTTGGAGGGATCAACAGAGATGCCGTCCTTTGAGATGACATGCCCCAAGAAAGACACTTCTTCGAGCCAGAATTCACACTTGCTTAATTTTCCATATAGTTTGTTGTCTCGTAAGACTTGCAGTGCGGTCCTCAAGTGTTCTTCATGATCTTCCTTGGTCTTTGAATATATGAAGATATCGTCGATGAAACGATGACCACAAATTGTCAACGTATGGCCGATATATGCTGTTCATGAGTGCATAAAGGCTGCAGGAGCATTGGTTAGACCAAAATGCATAACAACAAATTCAAATGTCCATACTGCTCCTAAAAGCCGTTTTAAAGATATCGTCATCCTTGATCCTCATTTGATGATAACCAGATCGAAGGTCGATCTTGGAGAAGTATTGGGCTCCATATATTTGGTCGAATAGTTCATCGACCCTAGGCAATGGGTACTTGTTCTTGATGGTCAATTGGTTGAGTGACGATAGTTGATGCATAGTCTCATCGACCATCCTTCTTCTTGACGAATAGCACAGGTGCTCCCCAAGGGGAGGTACTTGGTCTGATGAACCCCTTCTCTAGCAGCTCCATCAGTTGTGCTTTTAGTTCTTTCAATTCGGCAGGCGACATCGGTATGGTTGGCGATACCGGGGCGGCAGCTTAGGAGTCAACTCAATGGCGAAGTTGACGTCACGTTCAGGGGGAACTCCGGGTAAGTCTTCAGGGAATACATCCGGGTAGTTCTGGACTATGTGGATGTCTTCTATTTTTGAACCCTTCTTTTTGACTATGACGGTTGCAAGGAAAGCAAACATCCTTCCTATCATGTTATGGGATTTAAGGCGGAGACTAGAGACATCCGCTTCCTATGTCTAATACCAGTGAATGCTAATTTAGGAAAGTCACTAACGTCACCCTTCCTTTCTTACAATCGATGCTTGCCCCATATGTGGACAACCAGTCGGCTCCCAAATGACATCATACTCTCCATGGACATACATACCAGGTCGGCCTTTAGGTTATGGTCTCCGATCATTACATCGACAAATGGAAAGTATGGTTTAGTTTCTCCTTCTCCCCCAAGGGTGTTGTGACAGAGAATTCACAACCCATGGTTGTAGGTTTTGCAGTCAGGGTACCAGCAAAGTGTTGAGATATAAATGAATGAGTAGCTCAGTATCAAATAACACAAATGCTGGCAAAGAAAGACTTGCAGGGTACCTTCTACCACGCCACTTCCTCGATGGTTTCTTCATTGTGCAGGGCTTGCAGCCTGCCCTGTTTCTTAGGCATGGCAGTGCGCTTCTCATTTTCTTTCAGCATCGGGCACTCGGGTATGCGATGCTCACGACTTCCGCAGCGCAGACACGCTCCAGCTTTTCTCCAGCATTCATCAGCGGTGTGTCCAGGTTTATCACAGTGCTGCAGTTACCTTTTGCTGAAGGTGGGGATGAAGACCTTGGGTTCCTATCTTGGCTGGATCCCTCAGTGGGTGGAAAGGACACTTTTTGCCATTGGTCGGCTTGGCAGATGCCGGTCCCGATATCATTTTTTTCTTTACGAACTTCCCCTTGATACGGTCAGTGAAGTCCGTAGCGTTCTAGTAGCTGTGCCTTCTTAACCATCTCGGCATAAGTTTGTATGTCGAGTGGCGCCAGTTGAGTAATGTACTGAGGCTTAAGGCCATTTAGAAAGCGCTTAGCCTCATTCTCTCAGTGTTGATCAGATGTTCAGCATATTTTGCCAGTCTAGTAACTGGAGCTGGGCTTGATTCTGCTACTGTCAAGCTTCGCTGTTTAAGAGCAGGGAATTCAGCAGCTTTCTTTTCCTGTACTCGTTCAGAGAAGTACTTAGCATTGTAAGCTTCTTTAAATTCGGCCCAAGTAAATTGGCCGTTAGCTTTTGTGGCTTCCACGGACTCCCACCATGTGCGGGCATCCTTCTCCAGTTGGAATGTCGCTAATAGGAGTTTGTCTCCGTCCGCACATTGTATTACACGGAAGATCCTTTCCATTTCCTTTAGCCAGTGCTCCGCTTCATCTGGATCCGTAGACCCACTGAACCTAGGCGGGTTCAGACCCCTGAAATTGCGATGCAGCTCGCCTGCACCCGGTTGGTTCCCTCCGCGGTTACCACCGCCTTGCTGGGTGGCTTGTAGTATGGCACGAGTCAGTTCCTGGAGGGATTGTTGCATGCCTCTCATCTGGGCACGTTCCGCAGTCATTGTAGCTGTTTAGTTCCTACAAAATATTGATAGTTATAATGCTGATTAAAAGTTTAATTTGTGCGTGTGTGAGTTTATTTAGCTGATTACCCATGGTTCTACCCACATCTCTCATAGGTAGGATTACTCTCTTAGTCGAGGCTGGTCAACCTAGATCACCCTATACTTAGATAGGATTACTGACTCTTAGTCGAGGAGGCTGGTCAAAACCATCTCCCAAGGTCTGCAATGCCTTCGCTCTATACCCTTTTCTTACAATTGCCTAGGTAGGATTACTGACTCTTAGTTGACCCAATGCCTCCCATCGTGATCGCCAAAAACGGTAATCAAGGATTGTACTCCCTGAAATAATGAATATGAAGGATAGGAACTGTACCGTGATCGCGCCAAGTAGTCGCCCAAGATGTATGATTGAAAGGACGGCGACTACATGGAAAAGGAAAAGAAGAAAGAAGGCGTAACTGAGAACGCGACAGAGGGTTTCGCTATGCTGTACCTGAACGCGACCGGAGGAACGACGCCTTCTTGGTCGCGACAGCCTGATCGTCGTCTTCTTCTTCAGTGGACAGAGATTGGGGTTCTGATCTTCCTGCTCCTCAGCCGGCCGAGGGGCAAGAGCCTCACGCCTTCCTTGTCTTCTGGTACCTGCCAAGATCACAAAAACACAGAAACACCCATTAGAACTTCGTGCATAGAAGATCTATTCAATGAAAAACAACTAAACATGCACTAAACAGGAGGGAACTCACGTGGGTGTGGTATTTAACCCCTTTGGGTGCTTAAGATGGGTGTGTGGTGTGTGTTCTAATGTTAATCTATGAAAATAAATGAACTATGCATGCATGAATGAAGGGAAATAGTGAAGGAAAAAGGAGAGAAAAGGTGTAGCCGGTGGAAAAATGCCCTGGGGGGCTCTTCTCGGTCGTCTGGAGAGAAAACTCTCTTCTTCGTAGTTGCAGCTCTCGGGGAGAGGAAGAAGCAGACTCCGGCCTTCCCCGAAAAGGTGGAGAATTGAGGGTTTTATGGGTGATTATTCCCGAACTGGCTCTGAGAGGAATAATGGGCAAGAGTCTGAGTTTGGTTATGTATGGCTGCGCCTGGGCAATTGGATCTCGGAACGGATGATGTTAGGAAGGTCTCCCCAAAATTTTGAAGGATTTGGATGCGATTGGACGTTCAAAAGGGGAAATATCCATGCATGGCATGTATCCAAGTTTGGCTTGGAAAGGATCTCCTGCATGAGGTCCTAAAAGCGACGGGCTTAGTCGCTATCAAGAACGCGACGCCTCGATACGTCGCCTTCCTACATGGAAGGTGACTTTAAGTCATTTTGGAAATTTTCAGGGATTTAAAATACTCATTTATGAACGCGACATAGCGAGGTGTCGTTTTCTTGAACGCGACAGGAATCTTGTCGCCTTTAGGAACTTTCAGTATATGACCATGCAAAGTGTCCAATCTCCATGCACAGCCTTCAGAATGACGTGCGATTGAAACATCGGACTCTGACTCTGAGAGCTATGGGAAGAGGATTGATTTTGACCAGGAGAATCCACCAGGGTGATGAACTAATGAAAAGGATGTCATGATCGAAGAAAGCCAGCTTGACGATGATGAGCCAACGCGGGGCATCAATGATACGATAAGGGATTTTGCTCGACTTATGGGTCAGAATGGGTGTCTACAGGTAGACCATGATCCCATCTTCGAAAGCCCCATGTTTTCCCCAATTTTATTGTGCCATTTAGGAGTATTCATGCTCCAATTCCTGTTGAGAACATGTACCCGAACCCTCATGTTCTCCCTAATTCTATGTTCATGAATGATCTCATGCCATGAAACTTTTATCCTACATACTACATGATGTTAGGAATCTAATGACCCTATTTTACTCAATATTCTATCAAATACCATTTCGGATTAAACCGTATTTCATCACTATGTACGATTTTTGGGTCATCGAGAAGTAACCTTCATCATGGCATGCCCATACCATGTCCAATCTCTAATTATTCGTTACTGTGGATATATATGCATGTCTAGTTTCGTTTAAAAGTGGTTTCATGATTTTACATCAAGTACACGATTTTATATAAAATTTACAAGTCTCTTGTATCACCATTGGAAGGATAGGACCGAAACCCAAGGTGAACCAGTCCACTGTTGGGGCTCGGCCTGACCCTCTAAGAACGTGACGGCCCGACCCATCGCGATTCTCAGAAGGTCGCGACAGGGTGGCACATCGCGACATGAATGTGACGGCCCAACACGTCGCTTTCTTTGTTCCTATTCCGATTGTCTAAACCGCGACAGACCCTGACGTCGCGTTTATGGACCGATGAATCGTTGGCCTACCCAGTTCTGGTGTGCCTAGATAGCAAGCCCAGAGGGGGGTAAAATAGATTGCTAAAAAATCTTATAAGAGTAATTTATGTATAAACTGTTGACAGAGAACACTAAGTTCGATAGTTAGAGTTAGTGTTAATAAACAGAGAGAAACATACAGGCAACAGGAAATTTTATCCTGGTTCGGATCTCCTATCTCAGGAGTCCTACGTCTAGTCCCAAGCAACACCTTGGGATTTCACTAAGCAAGGCTACAGTCCCCCTTAAGGACACTTACACATCCAGCAACAGCTGACCTTCTCTTCTCAACCCGAAGAGGAACTAAGCACCACCTGATGCAACAGGTCTTCCTTCTTACCGAAGGAAACAACCACCCACTCAAGCAAGTCTTCTCTTCACACCTGAAGAGGAACACTCATAGAAAATGTTTAAGAAGAGGATGGCCCCTAGACCAAGCTAATACAAACTGCTTTATCCGAGGCAAAGTCTAAGAGACAAAGATATCAACAAAGAACTCTCTCTCTCAGATCTACTCAGGCTCTCAAAGGCTAAGCAATTTGCTATGGAGAGCTAGGAGCTAGACAGGGTTTGAATGAACTAGCGAGCTCTTCTTTTCTTCTAAGATCATCCAAATGAGCTTGAAAAGTTCTCCAAAAAAGGATGTTCTTGCATGGAGTCACCAGTCTTCTATTTTCAAAGTTGACTGTTGAAGTATTCGTTGTCTCACGTCTTCATTCACGTTGGAGTGAATGGTCCAAAGTGTGGAGCAAGAAAACCTGCAGCCATTAATGCTAGGGAACATTCACACACAAAGGAAGATTGTCTGAATCTTCTAGCTTCTGTTAGGTTGACAGGTCCATCTTTGTAACATGCGTTTCTACCGGAAGCCCTGCACATAATAAATGTGACACATAGACGACTTATCTTTGTCTAAACTGTCAGTCAACATTAGTAGTCGTGCTATATGAATATACACCAAAAGGGAAATGCCATTCTATCATTACATAAAGCGGACTTTATGTGACACAATGAGATAAGCAAAGATATATCGTGCAGAGATTTGTTACATCATAATAAATGTCGAAGACTACAGGAACATGATACACAGGAAGATTTGAAATCCACAGAGATTTAAAAATTATTGAATATCATGTGGATGAATCTTAACAAGAATTTAAACAAAAAATTCAATGGCTGTCTACATATAATCTTTAATAGAGAGTTGATGTATGGTGACAGTCTGTGTACAGAGAGAGTCGATGTTGATATGAGATCGATGATACATCATAAATCATGTGAGAATGTAATCCATGTTGAAACCAGTCGTGTGAACAAATCCATGTTGAAATGAAATCGATGTTCTGTACAAAGTCGTTGTTTACAGAAGTCGTTGTTGTACTGAAATCGATGAAATCGTTGTTTGAAACGAAGTCGTTGTGTCAGTAAAGTCGTTTTTCACATGAAGTCATTGTTCGACTGAAATCATTGTTTAAATGAAGTCGTTGTAGATGAAATCGTTGTTCATATGAAGTCGATGTTTTACTGAAATCGATGTTTGAGTGAAATCGTTGGTCACATGAAGTCGTTGTTTCATATGAAGTCCATTGTTCTACCGAAATCGATGTTTAAGTGAAACGATTCGTTGTAGTAACGAAATTGATGTTTGAATGAAATCGTTGTAGACATAAATTGTTGTTTCATATGAAGTCGTTGTTCTACCAAAATTGATGTTTAAGTGAAGCGAAGTCGATGAAAACTAAATCGTTATTTAAGTGAGGTGAAGTCGATGAAGCAACCAATCGTTGTTTTTGTGAGGCGAAGTCGATAAAGCAACCAAATCGTTGTTTAAGTGAGGCGAAATCGTTGTAGCACCGAAATCAATGTTTAAGTGAAACGAAGTCGATGTAGAACCGAAATCGTTGTTTTACTTATGAAGTCGATGCTAGAATGAAATTGATGTTTTGCTGAGGAAGTCCATTGTTTAAGTGAAACCGATGTGGAACCGAAATCGATGTTTTTCTAAGGAAATCGTTGTGAGTTATTATAGGAAGTCGATGTATACTTAGACAAAATATATGCAATAGCTTCAAATGACAGTGAGTGTAGATAACTTACAGATTTTGCCTGAATTACTACATGTGAATAAACTTCAGAAAATGTGTTAGAAAATAGTTTTCAAGGTTTTGTTAATCACCAAAAATATATATATGTAATATTAAATATATGAAGATGGACTGATCATCAATCTCCCCCTTTTTGTGATGACAAAACATAAAGAGTTGCATACATATAAAAGGCGAAAATAAATTTGCGGAAAATTTTTAGGATGTATTTCAGAATATATTTCTCCCCCTTTTTGTCATTAAGAAAAAAGAATTAGATATGCAGAAGATACAAATAGAGATAGACAAAGATAAATGGTCCCAAGAAGGGAATTTTATTCATTAGTCGGGGTAGGCATGTAGAAGGCAGGTGACAAACGAGAAGCATGCTGAATAATGAGCTGCCAAGCTTTGACTTCCTGCTCTTCAAGAGATCTCTAATACACCCACCTAACATAATATATGATGGCCCCATCTCTGGACTTAGTCACTTGATGTGGAGTAGTCTCTGCTCTTCAATGAAATTAGTAACCCAGATTAGTAAGATTGACTTTAGGACCAGCAGTTCCAAACTGGCATGCTGAAGAATTTTATCAATGGAGAGAGGGTAGTGAAGATTGTGACCAAGTAGAGATCCTTCCGCAGAGCTACATAGATCTTGTATCTCTCAACCCAGGTGAATAAGTTCTGAAACTAGATTAATGGAGTTGAGATCCATGAACTTTTTTGGAGTGAGAGTCAGCTGATTTGACTTGTACAGGGAGGATTCAGTTGCTTAAGCTGAAGTGCACAGCCTCAGGATAGACTTTACACCAGTCATTGTTGACAAATCTCTCAGCCTCTGCAGGAGTGGAGCTAGAACATATGACTTGATAAACCCCGTAGTATCCTGAAAATTCATTAATTAGAAAATATAGATAAATTAAAATTTATCAATTAATAAATCAAACTAGTTAAAATTACGCGTCATTATTTCATGCATAAAAACTCATATAAATTTTTTTTAAAAAAATATTTATACTTTAAATATTTCTCTAATGAACTATCAAGAAATTGGACATAGAAAATCATTTGGACTAAGTTTAAGAATTTATGCGACTTATTATCGTGATTAAGGAATAAGTCGGAAAACCCATTATCCTATACCAAGTGGATTATAAATCAAATAAACACAATGGGTAGACTTTAATAATATGTATTGATAGCCCATTATAGGAATGGACCAATGGACAATTTTGGCCCATGAATAAACTCTCTAATAAAAAGATAATTAAAACTCATTAATTAAATTAGGTATATGGGTTGTACAATTGAACCATACTTACGTATTGGCCAAAAGCAAAAGCCCAAATAATATATAAAGGTTAGAAATAGGGTAAATTAATTAATAGTCCCCTATTAGATTTTTGACTTATTTGTTAGTCCTAACAGACTGTAACTATTACAATAAGTGTTATCATCTGTTACAGTATACGTTAAGCCCTATTACAGTAAGGACCTCTTTATTACAGTTAGAGACTTCTAATTCATTTGCCCTTAGAAATATTGTGA
>JACBKR010000473.1:0-53735 GCA_014218235.1 Colocasia esculenta
ACCATTCACATTGAACGATGTCATATCCCAGCTATTCGAAATCCTGTGTTCCTGTGGATTAAGGAGGAGATGTTGAAGAAGACAGAGAGGAAGAACAAGAAGGAAATCATGTTATTGGAGTTAGAAGAAGAACTGGTGATGTGGAGAAACCATGGTTTTATGAGATAGCTAGGTATTGCAAAGATCACGTACCCGCTAGCTGGGCCTGTAGCGTCTCAATCAGGCTGTCTCGAGCGTCCTGCACATGCATACGTTCATTAGTCAATCATACACACCATGATGAGCAACAATTTAGAGGTGCATACTCTGGCCGGCCTCATGTAGTCCCAATCTCCGTACACCTTCTGGTAACACTGGAGGTAGACATAGCTATCCGCAGCATTGGCCTCCACGAGAACACCCCCTCGTCGCCAGTCGACGTACTGGTCGGGGAAGCGAAGGCGCCAGTCCACCTTCTTGCCTTCCCCGTGTTCCTCCCACCGATCCCCTTCCGCTCCACCTCATCCAACCACACCTGGTGCAGCCCCAGTGTTCGCATGGTGAGCCTTAGGTAGAGAGGCTCGATCTCGTTCAGGCAGTGGACCCAAAGGTCCCGCCCGAAACGAGGACGCCCACTCTCCACCCAGAGCTGGTCGTCGTCTGTCATACCTGCATAGGCTGCCATACCACCTGCATCCATACATTCACAATGTCACATATCACATCATATCATAAATGCATGAGATAAGGTAGGGCACATACCAGGAGGGCCGGGAAGTCCCGAATGTCATGGAGTAGGGTGTCCAACTAGAGGGAAACGATGCCGCCATCACCACCGATAGCCACCTCCAGGCCAGAGGAAGTGCGTCGGGTCGCACCTCTGTAGCCCTCCCCAGGGGGATGTAATAGTAGCTCCACACCTGCTGCATGCGCACATTGATTATGTTGACTAACAAGTTTAATGCAGGAAAATTGAGAAAGCTTAAAGACAGATCATGTACCTGGAGGAAGGGGCGAACCGCCCATGGTAGCCTCGTAGCCAGTGCTGCTGAGAGGTCGGTGAACGTGTGCGCCAGAAAGCCGCCCCCCAAGCATACTCACCCACTCTGTCCAGGTTCTCAAGGATCTCCAAGAACCGGTAGTGGATGTCGTCTCCCTTCATCCCCGCAGCATCTTCCCCAAGAATAGTACCAGAACCTCCTCAGGTCCTGGTCCACCCGTTCCACATCCTCGGGTCCTGGCCTTACACCGCCCTAGCCAACCCCGCCGCTCGCTGCACAAACTTATGCAGCGACTCCTCCCCAGACTGCCTCACCCTCTGAAGTCCCAAACTCTCAAGTAACTCCACCCAGTCGACCATCCTCCGGTCGCCGAGGTCATCTACCCCCACTGGCTCCAACCCCAGCAGGTCCCGCGTAAACTTCATGTAGTCGGCGTAAGTCACGCCCGTCATCACCTCCCCGTCCACCCAGAGGCCAGTGATCTTGTCACATCCTCCAGGCTGGGCACCATATGCCCCCAGGGCATTAGGAATGCCCTACTCATCCGGTCCCAATGCTCCCTCAGAGCTTGGACCAAGGGGTTGTCAATGTAGAAGGGCTCGATATCCAAGAGCGGTCCGAAGCCCATCGCCTACACTCTCTCCCTCTGGAAATCCAGAAGCCCCCTGTACGTCGCTATCATCACCTGCCAATGGATCTGGGCCTCATGATTCTCTGCACATAAAAGTCAATGGCACAAGTCAAACACATAAAAATAGTCAAAGTGCCTAAAATAGGCCCAAATTCAAGGTTCTCGAGTGGTCATCTGAAATGCGACCGACACAGTGCTCGCGCTTTTTCGCCATCGCAATTCACACCTTGATCGTGACGACTGGTGTCGTCGTGATTCACCCACTTCCCTTCTCTAGCACCGACGGCCATCCTCCTCCTCCTCCCTCCTCACAAACCATGGGGTTAGGACACAGAGACTTACTGTATCCCCACGAGGGGGTGCTTCATGGCCCTCCACCCTTACCGGAGTCGCCCCCCTGGCGCCTCCACTGCCGTCTCCTCTTCCTCCATCTCCGCCGCTGGAGCTTCTTCTTCCGCCGCCGGCACAGCTTCTTCCCCTGCAGCCAACACCCTCCACCATCATCAAAGCCGCCGTCTCGGGTGTCTCCACCTCCTCCTATAATGCCGCCGTCGCCGGTCCCTCTCCATCCTTTCTTCCTCCACCTCCGAACTTCCTTCCCCTCGTCGGCGCTTGGTGGCCGTTAGTTTAGTCATTTCCGGATTGAGAGGTGAGAGAGATGAGGGAGTTAGATATAAAGAACAAAAGATGAAAGGGTTAGGAGAGTGAGAACAAGAGAGACAAGAGTCCAGAGAAGTGAAAGGAAGAGAAGGGGGCTCTGGGCGTCTCGTAGCTTCGGGAAGATGTTTAAAATGCGATGGACACAATGTCACAATTTAAGTCATGTTGATACACGACGGAGGGCATCGTCGCAATTCAAAAGGCCATCATTACCCCGGCGCTGAGTCTGAGGCGCGAATTTTGAAAGTTTGAAGTACATTTGAAATGCGACGGGGTAGGTGGTCGAGGTTTTTGGAAAGCGCGACGGCTCAGATGGTCGTGGATCAGGGATTGAAGTGCGACGCCTATGTCCGTCGCGATTCAAGAGACTTACCTGAGGGCCACTTTTTAAGGAAAATCACAGTACTTTGGAAGTTATGATCATTGTAAACAGTGAATTTTGGCCGTATAAAGATGATTTTATTTCTTATTAAGGAATAATCGTCGCGTTTACAACGGCCACCTTGGGCTATAATTTTTATTAACTCTTTTACATATCTCTTCAATCCTCCTCCACCTCCTCTACATTCGGGACCGGTCACCTAAAGGTACAGATCTTCCAGAGCGCATTGATGGTGTCCGCCTCCTCTCCGTTGTCGTTGGTTCCGAGCTCCCTTGTCTTGATCGGAGGTAGGTGAGACGGCCCCTCGAAGTTGCATCTCGGAAGTCTAAGTTGAGAGAGGCAGCGGTGTTCATTGTACAACACGAACTCGGTCACCCCAATCATTCAGAATTCCACGCCGGGTGCTAGCCGCGTCCGCAAATCCTTGGCTAGAAGTGGTGCCGAAATACAAGTGAAGGTGTTTCTTGGCATGCTCTAGAAGTGATCCCACCAGTCTGCCCGTGTCTTCAGCTGAGGCACGCGATTAGCAACATGCCCTTCTAAGCCCACGAGGCCATCCATATGTCGGAGCGGATTTTTAGAGAAGATCCGAGACGAGCTTGTTGCCTCATTGTTCACGTCAAACTTAAAGTTCAAATCAGTCCAGCATGTGAACAATAACATAGATCCATAGGGAGGCTTACCCAAGCTCGCCGCCGTAAGCATGCTGTAGAAGGCTAGCCCATCGGTCCCAACCTTTCTCCTTCCATATGCCACAGACTGCACTAAGTTGCTCTTCTTCGAGTACATTATTCCCGGATGGAAAGAGAAGCGCAGGCATATGGTGAACCCCTTCATCACCTTCGCCAACTTTGCGTCGTCCTCTGCCTTCGGTATTTCCTTAATCATCCAAGCCACCAGTTTTTGAAGATTTATTCCTTTCTGGCTTGGACATCTTGGGCCGCCCTTCCGCTTCCCATGAAGCTTTCAAGAACCTCCCGACTTGCAATTCCCCTTGGCATGATCGCCATGTCGTCCTCGTCGTCTCTCCTCATCCGCTTCAAGCCTAGCAAGAGTTCAACTTCTTCCAATATGATATTGGTTTCAAAGGTTTTGAAGAGAAAGGTGTGGGTTTGTGGATGCCATAGTTCAACTAAAGCCCCCATAGCCACCCAATCAAGATGGATTTCGTGGTAGCGTTTGGCATGGACGGCTAGGTTTTGGATGCCCCACCTAGAGAGGATGGACTTCATGTCGAGACTTATATAGGAGGTTAGTTTTTAGAGCCATGGGAGATGCATGTATCTCCTCGTGCCTAGAAAAAGAGGGCAATCCTATTGGGTTGAAAATATGGCCATGATGAGGTGGCACATGAGAGCATGATCATGGGCAAGTTTAGAGTGATTTGATGGCATGGCCAATTGGAATATGGCATGGGTAGGTCATGATCATGTCATGGGCATATGGGTTTGGAAAGAATATAGGTAGTTTGGCCAGGAGGATTGAGATTGGAAAAAGAAGGAAGAAGAAAAAAAATAGGAGGGAAATAAGAACAATAAGAACAACATAAGAACATGAAGAACATTGAAGAACACATCAAGAACAAGATCAATTTAATGCAAAAATTACATGAACTCACCATTTGGCTTGAATAAGCTTGCATATATGTCCTTCCACCTTGTTCAACCTATGAAAATCACTGGTTCTTTGTCTCTGGGAGGGGAAGCTCCACCATGCTCCATGCTTCTAGCTTCTCTCTCCTTCTCTTCTTCTTCTCCCTTGGCTAATGGTTGGTTCTTGAGCTTTGAAATATGTCTAAAGCATGAAGAGAGCAAGAGAAGGGTTGTTTTATAGCCCCATGGTTGCACAAGCCTGGAGTCCAAGTCCCAATCCACCACAAGTGTAAAACAGGCAGAGCAATTTGGCCTCGGGTGGGACTGTTAAATCGCGACGTCACATACATCGCGATTCAAGCTCTTCATTCTGATTCCATTTCGACTGGTGAAGGCAAAATGCGACGAACAAAGTCATCACGATTTAGGTAAGTAAAATGCGTCCACTTAACCTGTCGCGATTTACAAGCATCATTATTTCATATTTGTGCTTTATATTTGTGTTTGTCATTACTAATCAGTCTTTGAGAGCAGATTTTGGATTCGCATCTCTTGCCGTGCATTTCATGCTCATCTTCGGCAAACCTCAACGATACGTTGTCATTGCATTGTAATATATGGTATACTTATTAGAGCATATCAAGGACCTTGAGGCTCTGATGAATCTAAAATTTGAGTTCTCCTCCACCGTCAAAAACAGTGATAATTTTAGAAGATTCTTATGACTTGAGGATAGGCCGTTACGCTTTGCAAGGAGGACGACAGACCCATGCCTGGAAATCCTAGTGTTTCTGACTTGACCTAGCATCGTAGCAATATTATCCTTGATTATTTTATATTTTCTTTGTTTTATTTTTTTTCTTTTAGCCCAGCATGCATCATGTAGGACTTTGAGCTCATTGCTGAGAAATTATTCTCGTGCTTAACTGAAGAGAGCCGCTTATTTTGAATTCCAATTACATAAAAATTCCATTCTGAGTCAAGTACTCAGTTCATTTTATTGAAGTTTGAAGATCATCTCTTAAGAAACTCCTTGTTTCAGATTCTTATATCAATTCATCTATTTTCCCATAGATCCACCTTGGCTGCAGCACATCCACAAGCTGGTAAACGCTCACCAATAGTGAAACCTGCCGAATTGTATTCGTAGGTACTTCCCTACGCTAGAAGTTGATCTTGTTGAACCACTCTTTTTGTCATCTCATGTTTTGGTGATAACTAAAACTCTTGACTAAATAAATACTATGTTCATGTCATATCATGTCTTGATATCCATCTAAAAACTCATGCATTTCATGTAGAAGTTTGAACATTCAATGAGTACATAACCATCTGCATATATAATCTTCAAATGCACTATAATAGTATCATAGAAGAATGTATTTTATATACACTATGTTTGAACAGTGGCTGTCGACAGATGCTCATCGGTTGTTGACAGGTACTGCAACATATGTGGTTTCCATAACTGTATTTTTGTATTGAGATTGGGTTGTTGACAGATGCAACCTTCCTGTCGATAGCTGCTGGTTTCCTTAGATCTTTTCTAAGTCCACATCAACTCTGCTTGAACAACATCGATTCTGCCAAACATCGATTTTATCTCACATCAATTTCACTTGAACAACATCGATTCACTCACAACAACGATTTCATTAGAACATCGATTTCGGTTCAAACATCGACTTCATCTTGAACATCAATTTCACTTGAACATCACTTCTTTTCAAACATCGATTACCCATATGACAATGATTACATCTCAACATCGATTACATATGTTCACAGTTTATGTTCACATCGATTACATTCTGCATTGATTCTCTTTGACCATCGACTGTCTCTCACTGCGACTTCTTTACAGTCGAAGTTGGACGTACTCCGGCTTCTTAGAAGTCAAATTCTGCTTGATCTTTACTCCGACTTCCCACGAAGTCGAAGTCATTGTTTCCTTACTCTGACTTCAACGAAGTCAAAGTAGCTGTATTTCTTCTAAAGTCGAAGTTCATTATCTGTTACAGTTGTATTGCTATTTCTTACTCCGACTCCTTCAAAGCCGAAGTTTCTCATATTAACTTTTGTATACTTGTACTTAAATAATCTTTATGCTTCTATCATTATCTTGATTTCTACATAAGTTTTCATTATTCATATGGAATCTCTTTTACATAAGAATATTTTCTATGAAACTTATAATTATTTTTCTGCTATCATAAAATTCAAATATCTTTTGGTGGGAAAAATATTATTCTATCTCATTTGAAATGTCTTTTTGAAATCTACAATGTCTGTATGCTTATTGTCTTTCTCACTCTCAGAAACTTAATGTCTATTCCTGTTTGACAAATAGACTAAAGTTTTAAAACTTGATAAGTATAAGATGTATAGGCTATCTGTCAGAACCTACCTACCACTATCAGAAACACCATGACTTTCAGGAAGAGTTCTTGTATTCCCCATACAACTATCTGTTCACTCTTAAATGCTCTGAACATTTATGTCTGAACTTCTTCATACTATATATTTCTATCTCACCTATCTCCAAGGTATGGAGGTATCTATACTTTTTATATTGTTTCAGATGCACCACCACCCACTAAAGCTTGTTCAAGCTTTCAGTCTTGGGTATGGAACCTACAGAACATTAATGGAGCTGTCTCTTCTTCAGCATGAACAAACCTACAAATAGCCTAAAGAAGTTGGGACTCATGGAGCTAAAAAGTTGATGGACAAACCTAAGAAGATCAAAGTCTCCTCTCAACAGACATCCTTCAAACGGTTAGCTTTCAACGGCCAAATACAAACGGGCAGATTTTTGAAGCTCATATATAGAAGCTGAAGTTTACAAGAGACAACAAGAACTTTCCTGAAGATCATTCAAGGAGTGTACATCTAGTGAGAAACCTCAACTCCACATACACTCAAAAGGAAGAGAGAAAGAGCTCGAGCCAAAGAAGAAGTGTGCAAGCAACCATCCGAAGACTTCAAGCTTTCAAGCTCCTTTGCCTCTCTTCACTCTCTCTGTGCTGTATTGTAAATCTGGGGGAGAGTCTTTCGGCTGAGAAGTTTTGAGTTGTGTCCATTATTGTACAACTCTCAGCCTGTTCTTTCTTCTAAGAAGATTTCTGTCCAGCTGTAGGACTGTATACAATGGGCCTCTTCCTGTGTGAAGAGAAGGCCAGTGGGGTTGCTGGCGATTTCTGTCCAACTAAGGGACTGTTCTTAGCACTTCCTTAAGGGAGAACCTTGCTAGGTTAGTGTCAGCAGAACCTTGTTGGGGTTTGTTCCAACAGAATCGCACTAGGGTTTGTACCAGAGGTTGACTTCTTGACCTGTAAGAGAAGTGGGCAGCCTTCTTGCCCGAGAAAGAGAAGAAGACTAGCAGGGGATGGGTGTTGTATATCCTTGGGGGGATTGTACCCTAGTTAGTGAAATCCCAAGATTTTGTTTGGGGAATGGATGCAGGACTTCCATGTGGGAAGGGCCAAACCAGGATAAAATCTCTTGTGCATTTTGTGTGATTGTTTTCGCCAAATTTACACTTGTTTCACACACTCTACACTAAGTACTAACAACTCTATTTAGTGTTGCTTATCTATTTTTCAGATAGATTTTTTTTAAGCGCAGAAGATTCTATTCCCCCCCCCCCTTTAGGACAACTATAGTGCCATCTCAATCCCAACAGATCTTTCCCCCCTTTGTGCCCACGTGCACACCCTTTCCCTTCGTCCAAACAATTGAGTTATCTCTTGAGTCTTTCTCCCAGCCGCTTCATTTTGAGCTGAAGAACAACTCCTGTCTTTTGTTGTTGAAGGCGTGTCTCATCACACCTTGGCGTCTACTTTTCACTTATTCCACTTCATTCTACTCAATTCCCTTCATTCCATTGCTTTCATTTCGTATCTTTACACTCCATTTCCTTGCAAAGCAGACGCCAAGGCGAGGCAGTTGTAGACACGCCAATTTTAACAACATATCGAGTACATTTCATGTTATACTGTGATGCCTCAAAGTGGCTCTCTTCAATTAACCATTTGAGTGATTTTCTTATTTTTTTGGATGTTTCTAGGTTTTTTTTAGGGGCTTTTAGGGGTCCTCTGTGTGCAGTTGATTCGCGACGGACACAATAGTCGCGGTTTAAGAAGTTAATTCACGACGGTTCAAGACGTCGCGTATTATGTTCCTATCCGACTTGAATTATGTTTTATAATCGCGTCCACTCAGGCTGTCGCATTTAATAGTTTCCATTTTTTATTTATGGTCATTTCCAAAATCATTTTTAGAAAGATTTGTTGCTAAATAGAATCACGTCCACGTGGTCCGTCGCATTTCTAACCTTCCATTGTTTAAAGATCGATTCTCAGTAGAAGATCGATTCTTTCAAATACGCGACCACTCAGGTCGTCGCGATTCAAAGTTTCCATTTATTAATTTGGAAAGAATCAATCGATGTAAGGAAGTGTTTAAACGCAACAGACAATGTCGTCGCGATTCTTATACTTGCTATAATCGATGTTTGGAAAGACCCAATCAAAGTAAGGAAGTCTTTTTAATGCGATGCTTTGGTCGGTTACGATTCACTTTAATAGGCGACCAGTGTGTCTGTCGCGATTTACTAATTTTACCCCTATAAAAGGACCCCCAAGGCAATTGTTTTTAAAAACATCTAAGTATTGTGGCGAAGCCCTGCTGCATTGGAGAGCTGAACCTTGAGCTTGAAGAGAGAACCTCCTCCCCTCAAGCTCTACTTTAAGTGTTCTTCATTGGAGGAAACTTTGCTTCAACCTTTCAAGTGCATTGGAGCTGGAGGAGGCTTCTTCCTTTTCATCCATTGCAGCGCCAACTCTCCATCAGATTTTTCTCCTTTTCTTTTGTTCTTTTAACTCTCTTTAGTGCATTCATTTAGTTCACCATTCATAGTTCTTTCACACGCACTTCATACACTCCACACCCATACACTTTAGGGGTTTTACACCACCTCCACAAGGTTTATTCAAGCCCATGCAAACAAGCTTCTCACTCTCTTCATTGAATTTGATACTACACAACTTGGACTAATCGTTTATATCATTTGTTTGTTTGTTTCATTTCTTTTGCAAGGTAACCACAAGCTAAAGTCTTCTTCGCCGGCCGACTGGTTGGAGAAGTAAGAGTCAACCGACAATCACACTCCCACGATCTTTGGGTGAAGGTAAGTAATTTTACCTTTCACTCTCTCCTTCGGTACCTTCGTGTACCTGGCGATCACACCTCCGTCTCGTGCACACACGCACTCTCCCTCGTCTTTTCCACTTCTCTTTTCATTTAAAAAAATTCTTAATTATTCTTTGTGGTGTTTGAAAAAGCACGTTCACAGGGATGAATTACCATCAAGTTGGGGTCGTAAGAGGTCTAGCTAGGGCACCAGAAGAGGAGAGGATCGACCACAACTGAGCTTCTTCTCCAATTCTTGTGCTGCTTCGACCTCGAGAAGGACTAGTCTTAGGATCGACCAAAGGTGTTCTCGGGCCAAACATGAACAAATCATATACCATGTGAAAGTTCATCGAGTCTAGTTTCATATGCATTTGTTTTTCCCAATTTTCATCAATCATGCATCGAGTATTAAGCGTTTTCCAAGAGTCACGCATGATTAGGGCTTTTGGTGTTTATACCATATTTTACGCATCTCGAGACCAATTAAATCTAACCAAAAGTATAGTTCTCTTCTACTCATCGTCCTCTACAACTTTCATGTTCATAGTTTTGTTTCTAGAGTCCTAGATCTCAAGTTATAGGCCATACATGCATGATTGCAACGTTTTCACTGTCTTCGGATTGAACCCTAAATCACGACCAGACCAGACGTCGCGATTTAGATCACTGGTTTTGCGATAGGTATACCCATCATGATTACCTTAAAAGTGACAGCCAAGCCCATCGCGTTTTAGTTTCATTCTTACATGATCGGACAACATCAAACTGTGTTCATCCTTGATTTCAGTGTCTGTCCGAACGCGATCGCACATGGCGTCGCGATTTGACCCGTTTCCCCATTGGTTTTTGTGTTTATTTCGTATTTAAATAAGTTGCATGAACGTGTCGACCTTACACGTCGTGTTTATGAGTCACCAATCGATACCCTGTACCGATTGCCATTAACGCGACCTAGCATCCCGTCGCGATTCTATGCCATCAATCGATTGGTCATACCGATTGACTTGAACACGTCTGTCCTACCCATCGCATTTCTATCTTGAATCGATTGGTCATACCGACTATTTGTAAATGCGATCGTTAACCCTGTCGCGATTTACAGGACCGACATCACATCTGTTTTAATTGTCAACATCCTTAGAAATAGGCGACCACTGAACCCATCACATAATCTAAAGCCTACTTGAGACCTATTTTACACAGTCTTAGTGTAAATCTTGCATGTTTTGAGTTATAGATGTATGGTTCAATTTGTCCAGTGGCTTAAAACCTGTTAACCCATGAAAAAGCCATAATAATCTAAAAGTTATTCTAATTATTCTTAATTGCTTGATCTATTTCTCTTGAGATTGATATGTTCATCTTGATGATCTAGCTTGTTAAATTGAATGAGTATCATGTTAAAAAACTGCAAAGAATGTTGTTATAATTGCATGTTCTTTTTGCGTCATCATGTTACTTGCTTTCCATGTGTTAAATTGGTGGATTGTGAATATTGAGACACGTCTACACTACACTCTTGCACAAATAGGCAGCCCCTTTTTAGGAGATTGGAAACTCTCTGTTGGTCATTCCGTACTTATAGAGTAGGGACCTTTCCACTAAGACCTCTATAAATCTCTATACTCCGTGGATTCCCTTATGGAGACCAAGTTGATTGTACCATTGAAATTCCCAGAAGATAGAAAGCACTTCCGTTCTCGTCTACTTCTCGTGAGAGTGATTTTTGATACATGAAAACAAGCCACTAAGTGTAAAGATTGAACTAATGAAATTAAGTTGTTATGCTGCCAAAATTAATTCGGATCATGTTCACTTGCTTTATTTTCCTTATAATCATTGACATGATCTTTAGTACATGACAGTCTATTTATTGGAAATCATATTGGCCATAATTGAAATGGAATTATCGAAAATTATTGGACCTTCAATTCATGACTGATGCCTGTACATATAAGGGCCCAGTCTGGTCCTGAGAGGAGCACCCAAAATACTTATAATTGCGAAAGTATATGATCCATTGAGGTGTCTGGAAATCATCTAATGACTGCAAGATTGATCTGGGTAATTTTCACATTGTTATTGAATGATTGATTGATTGAATTGTTACAAGTGAAATTGCCAAATTTATTGTATATGTCACTGTTATTGAATCCAATACGTCATCGTTCACTGGAGTCCAATGGGATTCAACTTGCGCTAATCACTATTCATGATATGGACTATTGATTCTCTTCTATTGATCAATGATCGTATTGACATCCATTCTATTGATTATCGTTCCTTCACACATGGTAAATGTTACTTAATTCTGATTACTGCATCATCTCGTACATGTTACATCTTGTAAATTGTTCTATATTGATATCATGATTGTCTTGATTATTGCATGATAGTATCTTGCCTGATAAAATATTAATTTATGTAAAGTATGTCCGCACCATGAGATGTAAATCCTACTGAGCGTTAGCGCGCTCACACCTAATTCTTGCGCTATTTCAGGTGATGACTATGAGGAGATAGAGAATGATGGGACTGGGGAAGAGTGAAGAGCTTCTCAGAACGTACCTGTCAACATAGCAGCGTCAGCTATTAAGTTTAGAGTCACAAGAGTCTGTAATAGATAGTTACTTGCTTCTGGAGAAATATATACTTTGAATTTCAATAATGGGCCCTATGTTTGGCTTTGATTATGAGGTTGTAAGTTAGAATTGAAGTAATACAATAAAAAATTATGTGGCTGACACTATTATTGTCTCAAGTCTTCTGTTATATTTAGTTGTCGTTTTGAATTACTCGACTGTAGATACTTGTATCGCTCACGCTCTTGATTTATTTCTGCTGCTAAATTCGGGGCGTGACATGACATCTCTCCCTCTGACATCGATGGTTGATAGAGTGCACCCATTAGATTAGGATCGTCCTAGAGTGAGAGTGAGAGAGAGAAAGAGGTACGCGGTGGGAAGGAGATACTAGAGAGAAAGCGAGAGAAGAGAGAGAGAGAGTGAGGAGAGATAGAGAGAGAGAGAGAGGACCATACCCGAAAAGGGAGGGAGAGTGAGAGGTAAGGAGATCGTAGAGACATCTCCCCCTAGTGTGGGTGGCAAAGAGAGCTCAGTCCATCGGACTAGGCTCATCTCAGAGAGAGAGAGAGAGAGAGAGAGAGAGAGACATCTCCCTCTCCGACACCAGTGGTGGATAGAACTCAATCCACTGGATTCCACTTGTCCGAATAGAGAGGGAGAGAGAGAGACTGCATTGTGAGAGAGGAGAGAGAGAGATTGCATTGTGTGTGTGAGAGAGATGAGGGGGGGTGCATCTCCCCTTTCGACACCAATGGCAGAGAGATTAATAGTATTTATTTTGAAAAAAGTTATTTTATTTTGTTTAGGATTAAAGTGATCATCTTTTGTAATTGGGGAGCATATAAAAGGAAAAGATATTTTTATAGTTGGTTGAGAATCTCACATTAAAAGTTGTTATTTGATGAACTGAACTCGCATTACTTATTATTTGTGTTGTTTTAATTTTATTTTGACATGTGAATGTTTAACTTTCATATATGGAAGCAGTATAATTAATTTACAGTTTACTTCATTTCTAAATAATCATCTATATGATAATTATTATAACACCATTTAATTGAACTCTAAATATAGGTTAAATTAACGACAACAAAGATCATTGTTAAGTTTAAGTGTTTTCTAACATATAAGCTTAATCTATTTTTATCATAATATCATTCACTTTGATTGTAAAGGACAAGAAAAAGTAAGATATATTTAATTTAATATTTTGTATATTGTACATATTCTGTAAGCCATTAAAATTCATATGAATGCTAAGCATTATATTATATATCTCATTTGATAATAGTAAGCATGTGTAACATTATTATTCTTTTAATTGCTTATACAATATATGCTTAAAATAAAATGAAATCAACTATATGGATAGTACCATCTTAATATCCGCTGTTGTATGTCATTCTCTGTGCGAAGATGACGACTATATGTAAAATTCGGGAGCCCAGACTTCAATATGATGGTTATGGTAAGATATTTACCTCCGCTATATTACGCAATCGAGCAAAACTTTGATACTATTTATTTAGGTACTTAGGTGTCTATTCTAACCCCTTATGATGTGATTTAGATGCATATCCGATATATGTGAATTAGTTATTTATGATTAATAATATTAATTGACCTAAATATGTGAATTTACATATGAATATTGATATGATTTGATATAAGAAATATTTTGATCTATTAAATTTATTTGAATAAGATTTGATTTATTTTGATTATAATGATACTTATGATTTCTGAAAAATATGTGTTAAATATTTATTAAAAATATTTCGATAAATGTAAATGTTGTTAATCTTCTATATCTATTTTAACTATAATTTATTTGATTTATGTTATTCACTTGAAATATGCAGAAATTCATGTTAAAATTGTAATTATCATTTGATTTGATTAACTATTATATATGTTAAACATGTGATTGTATTTACTTGTGCCTACTGGATCTTAAGACTCACACCTGTTTTTTACATTTTTTAAGAGTTAACAGTTAAACTTAGAAAATGTTAGAGTTTGTAGGATGAGCATCATTTAGAATTTTAGTAATATATATTTGTAAATCCCAGTGGAATGGAATGCTCTTTTAATGAAATGTTGTTCTACTTCAGTTTGGAATTTTTTTTTTTGGTTCGATTTGTCCCAGTCTAGGTCACAAGCCCACTTGAACTAGACTAGGACAGGGGCGTGACACTAAAACTACTTAAATTTTTATATGTCAATTAATAGATATTTTTTCCAAACATTGTTTTCAATCAACGAGAACCATTCATTATGGTACACTTTCTTCATAAATTTTATGTTTTTGCTCATCACTCATAAGAGATACCGTGTTGGTATTTTATATTAATTTTTTTGGCATATGTATGATTAATTATATATATATATAATTTATATCTATATATATCCCTCTTATGATTACAAATCTTACCTAACTTGCTGTTACATATGCCAAGGAGATGTTTGCAATATTACTTTCACTTTATATATTTACTCCTACTAAAAATGTTCGTGAAAGAATATTTTAAATATACTATTGACTTTGATCAAGGGAGGTTACAATAAGGTTTTTAAGATATTTTATATCCATAAAAAGGTATATATGTAAATATAAATATAATTTTTGTTTCTCATAAAATCCTAATTAATCTTCTAAAAATAATATATATGAAAAAACTCATTTATAATTTAATATATATATATATTTTAGTTAACTGTCCTCACACATAAACCACTGAATGCGCACCATAACATATACCAACTTTTGGTGGCGGAAGTTTTAAGAACCACGGCAGGTAGCACAATGACACTTCCATGACCATGACGCCAAACCGGGATTCCGAAGCTTTCAGCCGACCCTTCGACGCGGTGGCCACCGTGACCCTCGTATACTGTCCAATCATCAATCGGATGGCTTTGGCCGACCATTGTGATAATGACGACACCATGTCGAAGACTCCCAATAGAAATGCTCGCGTCCAGAAGACCCCCTAGAAGCCGCGTTTGGCCTTTTCCAGCCTCCATCCGTCCTATTAATAAGGGAGGGCGACGGTGACGTACCTTCTTCTCCCTCGGCGAGGGGTTGCGTCGGCGGAGCCGGTGGCCAGTTCCCAAGGGTAGGCGAAGAGCGCAGGTTAGGTAGCAGAGATCGTATCTGTTCTCCTGCGGTCCATCCAGATCGTTTCCAATCCCGTTCTGGGAAGCCTTCCATCCTGAAACCCTAAATTTCGTGTTGGCGCCGCGCCAGGGGGTTGTTGTTCCCGATCATTAGGCGGGGCGGAGGGAGTTAGCGGAAAAGGATGGTTTTTTACTTCAAGGCTCGGCCGGAGGCCGGAGATTACACCATCTACATGGGGGTGGACAAGCACGAGAACGAGGAGCTCATCAAGTACGGGTTCCCGGAGGACATCTGGTAACAATCTGAACGGATTCTTCATTCGGAATCTCAGGTTTTGGGATTACTTTTCCTGTTTATGGGCTCGGAAGGCATCTGTTCCGACATGTTTCTTATGTTATGATCTCCTTTTACGAGTACCCGTTTTTGTTTTTGGGTTGTGTGGGGTCATGGGTGTGATTTGTCGTGCTTGTTGGTTTCACTTATTGATTAAAGTTGGCATCTTTGCAACTAAAGCCAGCAAGATATTTATTCCTTTCCTTCTTGTTCGATGCCGAAACTACATTACGGGCGCACTTTTTTCCTTAAAATTATCCATTTCTCGGCGTTGAATGCGGATGGTGGATGTTCTCAAGCTCTTCATCCAATTGTATGGTTGTGTATTCACTTCCGTATCGCTGTTGATCCCCTTTAATCTATGTACTCGTTTTTTCTTGTTATGTTCTTACCCTGTTCTTAAAAATTTTGAATATGATTCCTTTTTCACGGATCATATGCTTAAATTTCATACCAACTCCTGACATGGACCTTCGTTGTATTTGTGGAAATCTCTATTTCTGCCGCTTGTGTAGTTTTTCCTCTTTTTACGATGAATAGTGAAAGAACATTTATTTAGCTCACAAATGTTTATGGACATTTTTTTACAGAATTCTGTTTTCTGTATTATATTCAGTGTTATATTCATGCAACAAGCTTTCTTTATTCTTTCCCTTGTCATATCGAGTGATTTTGTGTTTGCTCTTTTTTCTTATCATCTCTCTTTCCTGTGAACATTGGTGGCTCGTGTGCTGCTATGCTTACCTAGAGTTTGACTGGATTCATTCAATACACATTGCAGGTTTCATGTAGACAAGATGTCTTCTGCCCACGTTTATCTGAGATTGAACAAAGGTCAGACAATTGATGATATGAGTGAAGGATTGCTCGAGGACTGTGCACAGCTTGTCAAAGCCAATTCAATCCAAGGCAATGCCTAGATGCAATATTGTGTTATTTACCCTCTGGTCATGTCTTTTCTTGACAACATATCCATGTCAATGATTTATGCACGATCCTCTTCTCCATCAAGCCTATATTATTTTATCTGTAGACTGAAGAGAATGTTGTTGCTAGAGTACAAAAATTCTGGTCCCTTATAAAACTGTGGTAGTCTTGGTGACCACTTTATTTTTCTTTAAAAGAAATGTGGAAACCCAACCATGACATGATGACAAAGACATCAAGTATACTGTGTATTTGCCACATTTGTCTGGAATTCATTATATTTACATGTCCTAGTAAATCTAGTTTTGTGTGGGTGGGTGCATCACACAATGGAGAAGAAAGCTGCATCTACCAATATCTATAACCTGTACATAAGATTGAAAGAGGATTTCATGGGCCAATATGTAAGTCTCCCAAAGTTCATGCACGTGTAATATTTGTGAACCCATGTACTATAGTTTTGCATAGGAGTGCATCTTTGTCCGTGTCTAAATTGAAACTGTCAAAGCTATCTGGCTATATAGAAACTTTCACAAGTACTTCAGTGACCATGAACTAGACCATCTAGTAATTGCTTAGGGTGCATTTGGAAATGAGATGCAGTTATGGATTATTTTTGTGTAGTCTAGATTTCTTTGGCTTTGAAAAGCATATACTTTTAAGAATTACCTTCAATTCTTCTTGTTCTTTTAACTACTTTTCTTACCTCCTAATTTGTGTCACCTTTCTAAAGGCTCACACGAGATTGCTTTTATAGATAATCCTTTCCTCTCCCTTGTTGAGTCTATGTTTTTCTCTCACTTGTAGAATGTGAAAGTGATAAAACTCAATAGGAGACTCATTAGCCAGTTTAAACAAGTTATTTAGGAGATTGACAGTTTAGTTCTATTTATTGGGAGATTCTAGTGTGAAAGGCATGAAAGTAGGAATGCTGACCACTATGCCAGTTCATGGCTTAAAAATTGAGCAGCCAGCAGGTGAGCGTCAAAATTGAAGACTATGCTTGCTCACCTAGTGCCCTAACCCCATGTGTGAGTACTGTAGAAGCCTGAAAGCTTAAGTCCTGCTCTTCACAAGTCAATCTGAATGACATAGTTTCTTTTAGAGAAAGATAGACTAAATGTGAACATACTTGCCATTCAACTAGTCTCCTGAAGACTTTTCTGCGTGGCATTAAGAATGGCGTTCACCACTACACTGGCTGGCCGAAGCCGATACACCCATGACTCATTTGGAAAGGTTATGTCATGTTACATATTCTAATGAGAATAATCTCTTCCATAACCCCTTCCTAACACACATACACATGCACACCCCTGATGATGATTTCTTTTTAATAATTAGCTGTCGAGAAGAGTTATGTCTGTACTATTTCCAGTAATCCTCATATGATAATGAATGTCATGAATCTGAATGAGTTAGAAGTAACGAATGCTATGTATGTGTCCTCATGCACTAAACAGAAGAAATTTCTAAGTTTCTCGACAAGACAATAGAACTTCTATTCTTTTTCTGTTGAGAAATGAAGCCTTAAAGTTTATGTTCTACTTTGGTTCTTGTGCACCAGATAAAACAAGGCAATAGTGCCACACATTTGGTCACATCCAGTAGAAACCCATTCAGATGTTTGGTGTGAAAAGATTTTCTGTTCTATTTTTGTTGAGAAATTAAGCTTTGCAGTGTTCTCTGTTTTTTAGTATTGTCTTGGCATCTCTGATTTTTTCTGTTTATATTGTTTTTTTTTTTAAATTCTGCATATTCTGTATTCATCCTCCTCCTTTTATTATGTTTGTTCATTGGTTGCTGTCTTCTCCATGGCCTTTGTTCTGAGTCATTGCTTTATCAGTTTGTTAGATAAGTAAGCTAGGTTTACCCATAGCTTCTATCTGCATCCCATGTTTCTGTAATTGGGATTTTTGTGGGGTCAAGTTGCCCTCTATACCATTTTAATTTTTGTGGGGTCAAGTTACCTCAAAAAAGTGCATGTAATTTTAGTCCTTGAATTTTCATCTATAACCAATATTTATCTTCTGTTTCCCTGATTTAAGTATAAATTTTTTGTTTTGTTTTTTATTCAGGCAACAAGGTCAACAACATTGATGTAGTTTATACTCCATGGTACAATTTAAAGAAGACTCCTTCTATGGATGTTGGACAAGTTGGCTTTCACAATTCTAAGATGGTGTGTCATCTGTACTATTTTAGCTTTCCTATATTATGTTAGAATATGTAATTTGCAGTTTACATTATTGAAAATTACAAATTATGAAGTGCTTGGCATTAATGGATTTATTTGGTTTAGTTTTAGAATCATGTGTTCACAGGGTAACCTTTCTCTGTGTGCATAATTTTGAACCCCTTGATTAATGAGGTGCTGATCCTGTTTCAGTGCAGCAAATTGACCAAATAGGAAGTGCATGAGGACTGCAATTTCCCATCAATAGGAAGCAGGCCTATATAACAGTGTACTTTCAGGACTATGACTGCAGTAACAGTAACAGCACAAACAAGTCCTTTACCTCTTTGGAATACAGTGGGGTGGTTGTGGAGTGATGGATGAGGGGAGCGAACTTGTGCCAAAGTGACTGCTGCTACTCTGTTGTGAGCTGATGATGTAGCTGCCCATGTTCAGATGGCACTGGCTATGACGGCTGATGGCTGTGGTGGCTGCAGCTGTTTGTGGAATGATGTCAGGCAAGCAAACAGTATGCAAGGAGGTTCAGAGTTCATGAGTTGATTGAAGAGGGACAACTGCATCAATGCCAGAGGGAACAAGGGCAAACCAGAGAGGCAGAGAGGGGAAGAGATCTTCGAGAGCTGTGTAAGGGGATTACTTTAAATACACCCATCAACTTGGTATTCTACTTACAACACCTTTTAGAATTTGCATGTCCAATAAATAAGGGGGCATTAAATTGCACTCATCCAACATTTTCAAAGCAAAAATCATTGGGAGGCTTTCTCTCTCTAGCCTTTTTTAGAGAGAGATGCTTTTGGATACTGCTCAGTTCTCATGGCCAAACAGCATCCCCCTTGGGGGGGTGGTCACTGGACTTCCCCAGAATTGGTTGGAGGTCGGGAGGCCCTAACATCTGGCTTTTCTCCATCGGAGGCTTCACATTGACGGGGGAGCAAGCCTGGGGATGGCCGGACCTGCTTCGGCTGCGGAAGGCGTGGGCACATCAGGCGATGGTGCCTTGCTGTCACTGGCCGTCGACCTGCGGAAGGGCACAAGAGGGAGCAGGAGAGCAGCAAGGGGACTAAGGAGTTTGGAGGATGTCGCAGAGGAAAGACCTGGGGAGGCTTAAGAGATGCTAGGAGCTTTGCGGAAGTGGTTAGGGGTCCTGCGGTGTATGATGGCCTGGGTTGGAGGAGTTAGAGGGTAGTTGAAGCAGGAGACCTGCTGGAGGAGTATGGGGCCTGGCGGGAGCAATGGAGGAGGAGGTCTGTAGTGGATTCTCTCCTAATGGGGGTGGTTGAGGAGGAGGGGGTCAAGCTCAGCTTAGCAGCCCTCACGGGGGATGAATGGGGTGTGGTTCGGGTTGGTTTCAACTTCTTCGTTGCAGTGTGTGGTAGTGAAGTAGGGGCGGAGAACACCCAGATGGCGGACAAGATCGTGGCGGGAGGGGCTTTTCTTAGTCTTTGGAGATGGCCCAAAATGCTTGGGACCTTGCCGTCTTTGCCGGTGAGGCGCTGCAGGGTCTCCCTCGAGGGGGATTCCCATTGGGATTTGTGATGAGGAGGGAGTCGGGTCCCTGGTGAGCAGCTTCAGTGAGTTGGTGCTCGAGTCCTTGGAGTTTGCCGCCACCGGAGATAGGTTGAAGATCACGGCCTCCTTCAAGGTGCTTTGCCCGGCTGACATGCCCGCGGTCATCATCGTGGGCTATGGCGGCGAGCGAGTTGTCATTGGGTGCTGCATCCTCCAGGAGGTGCAGCATCCGCCACCTCCGCCGCTGCCCCTAGGGCATCCGATGACCTGTCTGGAGGTTGAAGACGAACAGGTGGCGGGCTTTTTGTTTTCGAATCGCGGCATTGACCGGATCCAGTCTAATGGGCCGGAGCCAGGCTACCGGGCCGCTGGACCTTCGGGCATGCTAAGCCGCCTCGCAGACCGGGAGGTCAATTCCCATGCTGAACAGGTCAGCCGGGAGTCCCGTGGTAGGCCGGACCTGTCTACTCGTGACTCACTTGATATCCGGGAAGTCGGGCTTACCGTGTCTCCACGACCCATCTTCAATCGTCTTTTTCGCCCGACTGCAAAGGCAGCTTGTCTGCACATAGCTTTTTGGCGGCAGGCTGCACTGTCTCTCCCCGTCGCCGGCCTTCTTCTATCCTGCCGGCAAATCTAACAGACGACGTGTTGCCATGAGGTCCCCTGAAGCCCGACGGTGGGAGTCTTCCGCCTCCTGCAACCCTGTTGGCCACCGGTGTGCAGCCTCGCCTGGAGCCCTTCATTTCAGACGAGGCGGCTCAAGGACGCCAGGAGAAAGGTCCTCAGGAGGAGGGGCCTGATCTCCCTCATCTCCCTTTGCCTCTATTGACAGAGGTGGTGGCTTCGGAGGGGTGTACTGTTGACCTTGCAGGATCTTCCCTGTAGGCCACACTGGATCTTCATCAGACAACTATCATCATCCTATGGCAGCAGTGTGGGGAGAATGAAGGGCCGCTGATGATTAAGGAGGCTCAGGAAGTGGGAGATGAAACTCTTCTTGCTCTTGACGATGGGGATGGGGTAGGGAAGCTCTGTCGGAGAACAGATGTTTTGAAAGCTATCCTTAATGATGTGAAGGCTATGTGCACCGTGCGGGAGAGGAGGTCGCCAACATGGTTGGCATCTCTTGTGTATCTGCTGAGAAGGATCTCAATAGGGCTTTGTCTAAAATATACAGGTGGTGGAGTGCTAGTATTTAGGCGGGTGAGAGGTTCCAACAGAAAGGAGGAGGTGTGTTGGAGTAGAAGGTTGAGGGGGAGTATTCATCATCCCAATGAGAATTCTCTCATGGAATGTCAGGGTTTGGGTGGGGCGGAAAAGAGGGCTGTGCAACATGTGGTGTGGATATGTAAAGTGGATGTCTTGTGGGTCTAGGAGATGAAGTGGGATGGGTATGTGAATGTCCTAATTAAGGAGATTGGGGGAGCTAGGTTGACAAGGGGTGTTACTTCTCTGACAATGTGTAGCTTTGGGGGTATCCTTGTATTATGGAACCCTTACGAGTTGGAGGAGGTGAATACTAATAGGGTGGTGAACAGATGGGCTGTGTCTCTACATTTCAAAGGGGTTAATGATGATTTTGCTTGAGATTTTACTGAGGTGTATGGTCCTCAAGCTAGGGAGGACAAGAGGCAGCTTTGGGAGGAGCTCCTACTGGTTCACTAGCATTCATGGAGACCGTGGTGTTTGGCGGGAGACTTTAATGTGGTTGCGCCCCCGTCGGAGAGGATTGGCTCTTCTCCCAACGAGGATGGTTGTATGAAAGATTTTTCAGATTTTATTCAAGAGGCAGTTTTGATAGATGTTGGAATGTTGGGTGGCCTTTTCACCTGGTCCAACATAAGAGCAAAAGTTGCTTGCTCGAGGCTAGACAAAGTTCTTATTTCTGTAGACTAGGAGGACTGGTACCCCCATGCTTAGGTGTCCTTGATTTCTAGAGTTCTGTCCAATCACAAGCCGATTCTCATGAAGACCAGCTGTGCACATGAGAGGAGGCATTCTTTCAGACAAGAGTTGTTTTGGTTCCAGGAGCAGGATTTCATGGAGGTGGTGGTGAGGCCATGGAATGGTGTGGAAGTGGGGTCATTGGCTATAGGCACCCTGGTGAAGGGGTTGTGGCACACTGCTCACACATTGGGAGTCTGGGGGCTTGGAAGATTTTACCAGGTAGAGAGGCAAAATTAAGGATTCTTCAATAGATTGATGGGTTAGATAGCTTGGAGGAGGTAGGCTTACTGGATGAGGAGGATAGAGCTATTAGGATCTCTCTCAAAGAGCAGTATGAAGATATTCTTCGCAAGGAAGAAATCTATTGGAAGCAAAGATCTAGAGACAAGTGGGTCAAAGAGGGTAATAGAAATATAACATATTCTTAAAGGATTGCTTCGAGTAGAAGAAGAGTGAACTCCATTTTCTACATCAAGGTGGGGGACACTGTATTTTCTACATCAAGGTGGGGGACACTGTATTTATGGAGGAGGGGGACGTCAGAGGATAGGCGAAAGAATTCTATTCCAGGCTTTTTATGGAGGTGGATTACAGTAGATTGTGTGTTGTTGATAGTCTCCTTCACAAATTGCCTTTTGGTGCCAACGTGGTGCTTGACCACATTTGCTCAGCAGAGGAGGTTCGCCATACAATGTTTTCTTTTCTTAGAGATAAGGCTTCAGGATTGGATGGCTTTCCAGTAGTTTTTTACGAAAAGTGTTGGCATATTATCAAAGATGATCTTGTGGCTGTGGTGCGGGAGGTCTAGGAGGGGAAACTCATTTGAGGGGCATAAATCAGACATACATGCTTTCATCCCCAAGAAAAAGGAAGCTAGAGAGTTTGCTGATTTTCGGCCCATTAGCCTTCTTAATGGCTCCTACAAGATTATTTCTAAGGTGCTTGTTTCTAGGCATGGAAGGCAAAATCGGTGGGATCAGCCCAGAATCGGCCGATTTAGGATCAGATCGCAGTATGAGGATCCGAGTCTGGGGGGAAGTCCTTGAATCGACAAGACTTTCAGTTGGATTGGCCATGATCGAGTTGGATCGGCCGATTCCAGACTGATCTACGCCAATCCAGACTGATCTAGGCGATTCTCTTACTTATTTACCTGAATATCATTTAAGTAAATGTTAGAATTTGTAGTTTCATTTACTTAAGATATTACATATAAATAAGGAAGGAACCCCCAATTTGAATCCAATAAAAGTATAAGAAAAATTATCTCTTACCAATAAAAAGTCAACTCTCCCATCTAAGAAGAAAACTACGATTTTTGTGATTCTATCAAAATAATGACTTTCTAATCCCTCATATTTTGGCCTATCTAAAAATTTCATAATTCAAATAAACCCAATAGAATACTAAAAATTCAAAGTCCAATAAAAAAAATCAAATGTGCATATGACTTCTTCAAGAGAGCCACTCTCCTACTGACAACAACTAAGTCCCAGTCAATAGGAGAGTGGCCCCCTTGGAGAAGTCATATACACGTTTAACTTTTTTTATCGGACTTTGAATTTTTAGTATTTTATTGGGTTTATTTGAATTATAAAACTTTTAGATTTGCCAAAATATGTGGGATTAGAAAGTCGCTATTTTGATAGAATCGTCAAAATCGTAGTTTTCTTCTTGGATGTGAGAGTTGACTTTTTATTGGTAAGAAATATGATTTTTCTGATATTTTTATTGGATTCAAATGAGGGATACTTCCTTATTTACAAATTCTAACATTTACTTAAATGATATTCAAGTAAATAATACACAAAGTCTTTAATATTTTATGCTTTCCTTGTATTACTATAGTAGTAATAATACACAAAGTCTTATGTTTCATATACTATGAATGCATGTATGATTGATTTTTAATGCAAATGTTAGTTCTTTCAACTTACCAGATTCCCCCCCTAATTTTTTCTGATTTTTTTGCAATTTCTCTCCCCAAAAGAAATTGGCCGATCTAGGATTGGCCAGACATCCCTTGGATCTGTGGGATCTTGTGATCAGATTCCAGATCGGATCGGATCAGCGCCTGACGATCCCGATTCGATTTCGATCTTGCCTTTCCATGCTTCTAGGTTGGTTGCTGTGATGAATGGGTTGGTTGATCACCATCAAGGAGCTTTTATTAAGGGTAGACACATTCTTGAGAACTTTCTGGTGGTTCATGAATGCTTGTTTGTTTTAAAGCACTGTAAGGGGAAAGGCTTAGCATTGAAGGTGGATTATTTTGAAAAGGCCTACGATAGGGTTAGTTGAGACTACTTGCTGCTTTGTTTAGAGAGGATGGGCTTTGGTGAGAGATGGATTTTGTGGATCAGGGCTTGTATCTTCTCTACTGTTTTTGCTGTGCTTGTCCATGGTAAGCTTTCGGAGTGGTTCCAGAGTGGTAGAGGTCTCAGGCAAGGTGATATGCTCTCTCCCCTTCTCTTTATCCTAGTGGCCAATGTCTTGAGCAGAGTGTGGATGAGGGTGGAGATAGCCGGTCTTATTGCTGGTTCCTATGGAGCCAGAGGTGGCCCATCGGTTTCACATCTTCAGTATGCAGATGATACGATTCTCTTTATGGTTGAGAGTGTGCACATACGGTTATGGTGAAATTCTTGTTAGAATTGTTGGAGGAATTGACTGGCCTGAAAGCCAATTATCGTGAGAGTCTTTTGGTTGGAGTTAATTAGAGGAGTTTATTTTGAGCAGGGTTGCTACAGTGTTAGGCATGGAAGGCAGGATCGAAATCGAGGTGGGATCGACCTGTCGATCCGATCCTGGATCGGATCGGATCGAAGGATCCGCTGGATCCCAGGGAAGTCTGGCCGATCCTGGATCGGCCAAACTATAAAATGTTTATTTTTTTGAAAAAAATGCAGGAAAATGCAGGAAAATTCAGAAAAATTCAGGAAAAAACAGAAAAAATCTGATATATTGAAAGAACTAAGATTTGCATCAAAAATCAATTATACATGCGTTCATAGTACATAAAACATGAAATTTAAGACATTGTACATGTAACTTACATTTGATAGAAGACTAATAATCTTTCCATCCACTTCCAGACATAGATGAGCCACCATCATTTGGGTTTTGGTAGCTATAACCAAAGAGGGAATTTGCTAAATCATGTATACCCATTTGAATCCCTCTTGGTGTAAATTGTTGACTTGAGCTTTCTCCAGATTGTGATGGAGCTGGACACCATATACCAAGCGGTTTGTATGTACTTGTTGCATCACTAGGGCCACTAGGCTCTTGTTCTTGTGAAGACCAAGGTCCCCATCCTCCTTGTACTCCATAAGGTGAGCTACTAATATCTGAGTACGGTAAAATGGGAGGCTGAAATGCAGGTATATGAGTAGACCCTGAACTATAGTTTGGCTCCCAAGGTGGCCACTCATAGGTTGCATGATGTTGTTGTCCTTCGTATCCCCCTTGTCCATGCCCTTGTCCTTCTCCTCCGCCTCCCTGATGTTCTGTTTCTGGTACATAACTTTCAGTAAGCCCTACACTTGTGGCCCCAGTATATCCTGCTCCTGCATATCCCTGGCCAGCTCCTGTGGCCCCAGTGGCAGCCCCATCATCATCATTTGGATCTTGTGTGGTGTCATCACTACGAATTGGTTGCTGCACTTTCCTCTTTTTTTGCCTGGCATATGTTCTTTTTTCTAGCTCTACGGCTTTTGAACTCTTCTCTTTTTGTGTTGCAGCTCTTCTTAATGCAGGCTGAGTGGGAGGCACTCTAGATGTCTCTAGCAAGATAGTTGAGTGTCGTGGCTGAGAGAAGAGAGGACCGAGGGTGAGAGGTTGGTCCTCACTTACCCTAAGCTCTGGATCTCGAGCCTCTACTCCATCCAATTCTCTTCCGCCCATGAGCAATCGCGAGGGTCAAATTCTGGAACATCCATTTCCTGTCTTGTTTCCACCCATGCATTTAGTGGGTGTTCCTCATCAAATAACTCATCAACATCAATTTGAGATGATAATGCTTCCCTCTCTGCAAAACGTTGCTCCCAATGACTACCTGCAAAAGTCATTAGCCTTGCCTCGCTCTTCTTTTGTCTATCTTTAATGCATTTCAGCTTCAACCTCATATTGTAGTGGCAATAGACCAACTTCTCTAGCCTAGTTGCACTCAACCTGTTCCTCACTTTTGTGTGAATAAGTGAGAAAGTGCTCCAATTTCTCTCACACTGGCTAGATGAAGTGGTCTGACTGAGTACTCTAATAGCAATCCTTGCAAGTGGATTTCTTTGACCAGTCTTGTAGTCTAACATAACCCACCACTCACCTACAAAAAAAAACATACAATGAATTAGCACATAATACAAGTGATTTGTCATTTTGTTATGAAGTAAGCATGAGCTTAAGTCTCAAGGTTCTTACCAGGACCCATTCTAGTCACTGCTTCTTGAAGATCATAATCTCTGTAGATGTCCAACTTCAATTTAAATCTGTCTATCTACAGTATAATACAGTTGGTAAGTGTAACTTGTAAAGTATATTGAATACATGAAAATGGAATGAAGTTTTTAAGTTGGCCGTACCTCTAACATAGCATCTATTCTTTCATCCATGCTCCTAGATAATCTCCAGATGACATTGATTGTCCCCTGGAGCACCTCACCATCATTGTGAGGGGAATCACTATATTGATGCCTAGGGTTAAAGAAATACCCTATATGTACAAAGCATGTCTAGTAAGTTAGAAATTCATATTGCTAATAAGAAATATGCACAATAAGATATAATATATTTACCTGCTGCATGTAAATCGTGGTGGAGTGTGGACTCCCATCTTGCATCAATAATTCTCCACCATTTTTGATATGCCTGCGGATGCTTCTCTCTCAACCTTTCCTTGGCTTTATCCATAGCCTCATATAAGTAACCCATGTCATTCTTGTCCTCTCCATCAACCATCCTCAACACTTGTACAAGAGGCTCTATTAGCTTCAAATAATACAAGATTCTATCCCAAAAACGATGGTCACTGACCAAGCAAGAAATCTCATGTGCGACATCTCTGGATTCCTCTCTCAATGTAGCCACATGTGCCAAGTACTCAGAACTGTGTATAAGAGTGCCCAACTCATGTCTAAACTTATGAAGACTCTCCAATGCAATAAATTGTGAGGCAAATCTACTTGGGCCAGGACGAATTATGTCATGTCCATCTGTGCACTCTCTCATCATATGTAAGATTCTATTGTGTCCATAAATAAAAGTAGTAATCATTTGCGCCTTGGACACCAAGTCATGCACATGTTTATCTTTGCCAATGTCCTCCATCATCAAGTCTAAGGAGTGTGCTGCACAAGGGACCCAATAAAGATGATGTCGTTTTACCATCAATTTTCTTCCAACTGCCTTGTAACTAGCTTCATTATCAGTGACAACTTGGACTACATTTTCCTCGCCAATTTCGTCAACCATCTCATCCATGAGCCTAAACAAGTAATCTGCATTCTTTATTTGTCCACTTGCATCTACAGATTTCATGAACACTGTACCCTCACTGCAATATACAAGAAAGTTAATCATAGACCTTCTTGTTGTTCCTGTCCATCCATCACACATAAGAGTACAACCTCTTGCCATCTATATACCTTTGAATGATGCCACCCAATCCTTTATCTCAGTCAATTCCTCTTCAAGATATTTGCCATAAATCTCCTTTGGTGTAGGAGCTTTCAAACCTGGGCCTGCCTCACCAATTGAATCTATCATTGTCTGGAAATATGGACTAGATGCTATATGGGTTGGGACACCTGCATGCAAAAACCATTTTACAATGTTTTTAACTGCATGTTTGGCGGAAGCAGCTGTGGCCTTTACCCCTTTCAATGCATGCTTTATGCCAGGCTGTTTTGATGAAGGTTTCCTGTGCAAAAATGTGTCAAGCCCACTAGTTGGTCCCGTTCCCCTCATTGAACCACCTCTCCTGACGGGTGGTGCCGGTGGCCGTGTTACACTAGCCCCTGATGATGATCCTTCTCTTGTACTATGGAACCTCCGCATGTCACTTTCCAACATGGCAGCACGCCGACTCTGCCGTAGTCCTTCTCGCCATTCTCTCTCATTAGGTGAGAGATCCTCATAATCTGTATCATCTGAGTCACCAACATCAACAAGAATGTCTTCCTTTCATTGCAGCCTTACTTTTTCCCTTCCCAGAAATCTCTTCATGCAGTTCTTCTTGATGTTGAATACGTATGCCTCTTTGTTGTTGTCTTCCAGCCATGTACTCTTTCATCTCATTCACTAACTCTCGTGGACAATTCTTGCATTTTACTACATTTGTTCCAATACCTGCAATTGTTGTTTTAGGCGGTATACGCCTCCATTCATTTCCTTCCCACAGTGGTTACACCGCACTCTCTTGGAGGCAGCATCAATAAGGACACCGTGTTTCCATCCAATGTCTACTTGTGGGCCTGGTGACTGCTCTTCCTCGTGGCCCTCATCAGCCATAATTGCTAATCCTATAACAAATTAAGAATACAAACACATTCATGTGTAAGTATAAAATTATAAACATAATTACATCTAATAATAACCCTAATTAAGGTGAAATTTAGAGATTTTCTCTAATTTCCCGAAATTAAATAGTTACATTATCAAACAAAGGCATGATTAAGTCAATTAAGTGATTGAAACACTTAATTGATCTCTAATTGTGCTAATACAACAAAAGCCTAATTTTCAAACCCTAATTAGGGTGAAATTTGAGATTTTCTCTAATTTCCTGAAATTAAATAGCTACATTATCAAACAAAGGCATGATTAAGTCAATTAAGTGATTGAAACACTTAATTGATCTCTAATTGTGGTAATACAACAAAAGCCCCAATTTTCAAACCCTAATTAGCCAATTAGGGTGAAATTTGGAGATTTTGTCTAATTGACAAAATCTAGGGGAAGAATAAGAAGATATAAGAAGATTAAACATGTATACATGTGTTTTCATTTTTTTTCAGAATTTATAACTAAATTTCGAAATTAAAAAAATATATACCTTAAGAAGAACAACTTCTCCCTTGCTTGAGTAAGATCTCCTGAGATCTACTCAAGAAGATCTCCCTTGGATGTGCTCCTTCTAACCTCTTTGAAGCTTCAAAGAGAACAAAGGGTTTAGAAGAAAAAGAAGAAGAAGAAGAAGAAGAGGAGGCCGACTGGGGAGGAGGCTGGCGGCGGTGGAGGAGGCCGGCGGCGGCGGTGGAGGAGGCTGCCGGAGCTAGGGGGGAAGGGGGAGCACCTTGCGTGCTTCCCTTGGCGCCAAAACCTGCAGGTTTTGGTGTCCTCGGGTGGGAAGGGCCGAACTTAGGGGGGGATCAATCGGGATCGACGCGGATCGACCCTTATCGGGTCGGATCGACGCCGGATCGATCGACTTTGCCCCGATAAGGGTCGATCCGGCGGTCTAAGTTCAAATTCGAACTTAAACCGGTCGGATCGACGAAATCGAGCCGGGATCGATCGATCCCGGTTCGACTCGATCGATCCAACTCAGATCCTGTTGAGTTGGGTCGATCCAGCCGGAAATCAGGGATTTTGGGGGGCTTCAAGGCGGAATCGGATCCTTAGGGTCGATCCGATCCAGGATCGAGCGATTTTGGCTCGATCCCAGCGATTCTGTCTTCCATGGTGTTAGGTCGTGGGGTTGGTAGCTTCCCCATCACATACTTGGATCTCCTACTTTCTTCTGTAGCTCTTAAAGTGGCAGATTAGTAGCCCATTATTCACATATTTGAGACCAGATTGGCCATCCTAGGATAGTCTTATGGAGGGAGGCTTGTGCTTTGCAGCTCAGTTTCAAATAGTTTACTGGCTTGCCTCCCACGAATGGACCAAAGTCTTGCAAGGGATATCACACACACTTGTTCAATAAAAATATAAAAGACAACCACACTGGTATGAAGATGCATGGTAAGTACATGATCTTATACACATTTATAGAATTTTATTGTCCCAATATATTACTACATGTTCAAAAGAAATGTACAACCACCTGGGGCATATCTCAAGGTGTACAACAAGAGCAAAAGCTCACATTACTACTGGTGGTACTAGTCTGCCTCTAAGAAATCACGCTCGTTAAAGCACCTGAAAGGGGGGGGGGGTCTAGGGTGTGAGCCTCACGAAGTCATAGGCTCAGCAGAAAAATTCCTTAAAAACAACAACATATATAATCCACGTGTAACAGAAGGAAAGCACAAATGACACAATCTCATCGACTGACTTACATATAGCAATTTAAAGGAAACTCACACAAAGCTAGAATCTATGCATGCTTTCTAATTACATATGTAAACACCTTATTACTCACAGCTAAGCAGCTAATTATTAATGGAAAATTGTGATTAACAGGAATAACAATAGTTCCATAGTTATCCAGAAACAAACTGCCATCTTAGAGCTACTTAAACCAGACAGACACTGAAAGTAAACTACTGAAGAGAAAGTAAGGAAAACCATAGGCCAAAGGTACAAACGAAAGGTACTCTGTCATGTTCCACTACGAAGTAAATCATGAAATAGAGTCGAAAAGAGCGACGCTACTATGCGGGCCAAGACTACTGGTTCATGACGTCAGTATCTGACCTGGACAAGCCACACAAGAAAGACCTCTCAGTCTTGCAGCCACGGATGTAAGATTCAACTGCGGCTCCGCCTCTACAAGTGCAAACATAACTGTGGAGACTAATCAATACCACTTCCAGACAACTAAGCTGCAAACCCACGCCTGACACACCTCTAAGGGTTCTAGGGCCCTTAGAGTGAGGCTGTGGAAACATGAGACTAGCTGGGGACCAGTATGTCTACTGGTGTCCGTCCCTCAACTGTGAGCACACTATAAGCGATCGAAATAGGGCTATTCATTATTTGGTCCAACCCGAAAAACCGAACCGACCGGTTCAGTTCAGTTCGATTTGAAGACTTCATGGGTTCAGTTCGGTTTGGTGTTAGGAAACCGAAATGAACCGAATATATATATATATATAAAATTAAATAATACCATATAATTTCACAAAACACTTTGTAGCCCAGTTGGTTAGCGCGGAAAGGAGGTCGCGGGTTCAAAACTTGCAGATGTTCCCTGTTCTTTTTTTGATATTTCGGTTCAAACCAAATCGAACCGGTTCGACTCAGTTCGGTTTGCTACAGTAATACGGTTCGGTTTGTTAAAAAATAAGGGGTGAACCGGACCGTGTTCACCCCTAGATCGAACAGAAAACACAACACACCACAAGTCGCTGTCCCACTGTCATCTTTCCCTCAGCCAGATGGGATACTCGACAAACGAGGATGGTGTCCAGGAAGACGACACAGACTTCTTCGGTATACATAGTACCGAGACAAACCCTAATCATGAATGTGCTTGATTCATACAGAACCTGGGGTACTCGACTGGAGAGGCATTTCAAATTAAACACTGGACCACCAAACTCGACAAACCACAACAATTCATAACTAATCATTATCGGTCACCGAGCAAACCTTTAAACTTTACGTTCACAATCTTTAAATCTTTCATTCACCACCAAATCCTACCATTACTTACATTGAAATAACTAGAATAATACTCATTGGCCTTTAACTATTAATAAACTGCTCAATTCTGATAAACCACATTTAAATCACTTTAATTTTGCTCGGATACACTTAACTAGTAGGAGAATATCAAAATCAGGCCCCCATTGGACCCACATTGCAATACACAGCTAAACACTTTGAGAAGCAGAATGCGAAGGGGCCAACGATCGTGTTAAGAATGCGACGGCCCGATATGCCACGTTCAGGATGAGAACGCGTTGGGGTCACAGGCCGCGACCTGAACGCGACCACTCGACCCATCGCATTCTCAGAAAAAACGCATAGCCAACCCTTCTCATTCAGAAAACCTTGGAAAAACTCTATTTCTATATGCTACAAGCCTCTTCAATCAACCAACTCAATAGGAAATCATGCATGTATACCAAAACAATATTTCCATTCATCAAACTATTAACAACGCAAAAGAATGAGAGAATTCTCCTACCAACACGAAGAACATGAAGAACGATGCTCGATCGGCGTTTCCACACTCCGAATACCTTCCTCGCGTGGGAACCTCGCTTAAACTCAATCTCTGGGACCAAAATCGCCGCAGGCAACCCTCTGGGAAGCTCACCTCGGCGGAGCAGGTTATTTGCCCTGTTTGGCCGACAAACTTGAGTTTAAAACCTCAAGATCAAGAATGCGTTGGGGCTACTCGTCGCGTTCAAAACGCGACATGTCTAGCCGTCGCGCTCATAAACACGTGGCACACGACGCAGACAAAACCTCAAAATAGGCAGCGTTGAGATCGCGACGTAAGTGAAGGCCACATTCTGAACGCGTCGGCCACCCCCGTCGCGTTCTCAAATAGAGAACCTAGGCACTCTATGGACCAAAATTTTTGGCCCATAACATCCACACAACGCACTAAAACCCGAACCACAGCTCAATGGCCACACATTGGCCTAAACACCACGCTAAATCCACTAAACTTGAATCCGAATAACCACGATGCTACATTTTTTGTCTGTGTTTAGGATCCTGATTCAAGTGGCAAAGAGGATTGAGGCTATTAGATGCAGATTTTTCTGGCACGATAGTGGGGATAGGGCCAGAGGTTGGCATGACTTAGCTTGAGGAAGGTTACCAAGAGCAGAGTACAGGATGGTGTGGGGCTGAAGAATATTACGGACTTCAACTTGGCACTCTAAGCCAAGTGGCTTTTGAGGTTGGAGGCTCGCCAAGGTGGTTTGTGGGCAGACATCATTAGCTAGAGATACTATGGGAGCTCTAGAGACTGGGACCTTCTCCCCTCGCCGAGGGCGAGCACATTACCTCTTTGGAGGGACATTTCTTCCTGCAGAGACATCATCCGAGTTGGTGTTATGGTCCGGTTGGAAAAGGGCGATAAGGCCCTCTTCGGGAAGGACGGATGGCGTGGCGACTTTTCCTTTTGTGAGCTCTTTCTAGACTTGTTCTGAGTGGCATCAGATCCCAAGCTTTTGGTTTCTCAGGCCATTGATGATTCTCTACCAGGCATGGATTGCAGAAGCGGCCGATCCAGAATCGGCCATAGCCGATCTGATTCCGCTCTAAACGGGTCGATCCAGATCTCCTCATGCCATATCCAGTGAACCCATGTCCCCCCCAATCTATTTCCCCGATCCCAGCTGATCCGATCCGGAATTCCCTGCTGCCGGGCAGTGTATGGTTACCCACTTTTAGGAGGATTTGATGTAATTGGAGACTATTCAGCTTCAGGACTTTCTTTCTGCTCTTTTTTGCAACGACCCTTTAAAATTCAGAGGATCGTTGGTCACAGAGATGGGAGAAAACTGGTTGTTTTTCAGTTAGATCCGCCTACAGTATCATTTCTAATGGTGGGGTTCGACACGGTCTACATGCTCACTTGTGGAAGCCTAATAGCCCTTTAAAGGTCAAAGTTCTTATGTGGAGAATTTCTATTGGTAGGCTTCCCACACGTGACAGGCTTCACCATTTGTTGTCGGGCATTCAGACCACGTGTGTTCTCTGTGGGTGGAGGATGAATCTATTGATATCTTCTCTGGATGCTCTTATTTCTCTTCTGTCTAGAGGGAGGTGGCTGCAAGATCTCATCGCACCAGCCCCTCACACTTGGAGGTCAAACACATGATGCTGAAATGGAAGAGAAAGTGTCCTACTAAGGGTGATGGGACTGTGTGGTGGCTCATTTTGCCTGCTACTCTATGGATGATTTGGGGTGAGAGGAACGGACGAATCTTCTCTAGAATTCTTGGGATGCAGACTCTCTTTTTGGTGGGATTTGCTACAAGGTTGGGGAATGGGCGTCCATTATTTGTAATGTGGATCAGGCCAACTCCTCACTTTTTGCTTTGTTGGGGGGTAGAGATGTATAGTCCATTCCTAGATGGATGGTTTGTATAGGCGGGTGTGGATGTTTTTTGGGAGTTTTTCTTTTTGTTGGTCTATATTTGTACATTCTTTTCCTCTTTAATATATTAGTGATACTATCATCATCATCATCATCATCAGAGCCTTATCCCATTAACTGGGGTCGGATACATGAATTCTTTTCTGCCAAGAATTTATATCAAGTGCTATAGTCGTGTTTAAACTCAAGAAGTCCAAGTCTTTCCTAATAACATTGCACCATCTTATTTTAGGCCTTCCCCTAACTCTTTTACTGGTATCTACTAAGATGTTGTCACATCTTTTACCGGCGCCGAGTTAGGGCAACGGTGCACGAGTAATTGCATGCATTCGAAGTATAGAACTGAGCCAATAACTACCTAATCACTGACTTGATGGTTTTGATGTACTCAGCCTTATCCTGACAAGTCAAGAGGCTGTTTCCGGTTTTCAATCTCCAGGTCACACATGGACAACCCTACTGTTGCTCCTAGGCCTGCCCTTCCGTCTGGGTATCTTAATCTAGTACAATAATGTGGAATTGTTTGCCAGTCTTCCTTTTTGAGGCATGATACTTTACATTTTCCCCAGGAGAGAACCAATCTCAAAATGTTCTGGTCTCTCTTTTGTTGGTAGATTTTTTATTTGTGACAGTGGTTGGCTTCTCAGCATCTTGTATCACTGCTCAATTTTGTTTTTCCTATAAATGAATGATCTTATGTGGTATTGAGATATCAAGAGGTAGGGAAAGATGCACATTGCTGCTTGTCTAGCACACACTGCTTCCTCATTGCACATCCTTCTTGCTGACTTGCTCTTGAGGGCTCTAAGAGTCTGCCTTGACACCTAAAGTCTTAATGTTGGCCCGGATGGATGTCCCCATCCTCATCTGGGAACTAAATAATCATGCTGCATTCACCCTTTCATAATGTCATTGTGGCTGTTTAATTCTCATGGACCTGAGAAGCTCATTTTTCTGTCTGTATAGTGCTGGCAGCCCAAGCTTGCCTTTGGTTGCTGCTGTAATTATCACCTGAAGCTTCTTCCCTCTTTTTTATTATGAATAAATGTGCAGATCTGTGGAATAACTTGGATCAGACATTCAGACTATGAAAAAGTGATAGTTCCATCAGCAACCCTCCCTCCATCCATTCTTATCATTGTCCTCAACTCACATGGGCAGTGCAGTCCTGTGAGCAGGGAGGACAGTGGAGACTGGAGAGGAGGCACACAACTGTGCGACATAGGAAGGGGAAAAGGAAAAGATCGGTTGTTTGTCAGAGGGGGACGACAATATATGGTAGTAAATTGACAGCCATGTATTCACACTTCAGGTCTCCTTCAGTTTTATCTTCGCCTACTGACATTCATTATATGGTTGTCCACAATATCCCCAACCTTTCTTTCTATTAAATCCTAATTCCTAAATGGCCTCTCTGGCAAAATAAAGAAATAAAAAAGGCTTTTCTCAACTTCCGGGGGCTTATACAATGATATGTACCGCCTATTATTTTTAAAGAACTTGCATCTGACCATAAAGCTGCTGCTTTTCTGATTCTAACTGTTAAGGATCATACCCATGTTTTATAGGTATGATTGACTGCCAATTTCAATATGTAGGTATAGTGCATGATGATAGTTGCATAAAGTCTTATAGAAAGGGTATCTTTAAGATCATATAACTTTTGTGAAAGTGGTTCTTATCAAGTTCCTATGTATAGAAGTTTTTATGTTTTCCCAACCCTGATGCTGACAATTTAGTGGAAAACAAAATTTGTTGAGCTGAAATTTAGGGCCTCTTAATGCTGCAGCAGCATAATGCTTCTGTATACATTAATTCCTAACACCTTGTGGCTTTTCCTGGAAGTTGGACCGATAGTGCTGATTTTGTTACCTCATTCTCATGGTTTGAAAATTGAGAGATCATAATCTCATTTGCTGTGTTTCTCTGCAGTTCATGTTTTTCTTCATCATGAGCCATTTCTATGCCTTATGGTTGCAACTCTGAATGATTCTCATTCTCTTTTTAGGTCCGCACTGTCAGAGTAGAAAAGAGAATAAATGAGATAGTGAACAGGCTGAATAAGACAAAAGTTGAAAGGAAACCTGACTTGAAAGGTACTACAGCACGATACCTTGTGGGCGTCTTGACATCATCTCATGGTTTCTCTCAGCTGATTAGCTGCAAATTCTAAATCTAGCTCAACATACTCGTAAAACGATTTCTACTTTGCTGCCAATAGGAATAACACTTTCTTTTTAGTTTTAAAAATTTCATCTATGCTTGTTAGATTGGGTATTCATAGTATATGGTATCTAAGCAACATTTCAATCCTCTTCTTGCAAGCTTTATGAAAAATATAATTCTAATATCTTATCAAAATTGATTACCAATGAAAACAAGGTTGTGTTTTATGCTTTATATAGTTGTACATGCGAGCATGGACATTGTTCGGAATTTAATTGCTTCGTAATTAGAGATGAATTTGGAAGGATTGGGGATCCATTACGGACTTACACTTCAGCATTCAAATATACTACCAATTTAACTCGTATGAGCAAAAAATTTGTTAAGGCTTTGTTTGGAGTCCCGTTTAAACTCCCCTTGTGTAGTCTAGGAGTGTCTTGTTTTGACAAGTTACAGGGTGTTACGAAACAGCTTTTCTTCTGAGACCAGTTTGTACTCAATATTTTCTGTTAAAATTTTCATCTCAATTTTTAGAAGTGCGACAATTTAGTTCTTGTCCTATTTGATGAACATTTATTGACTTTTAAAACTGCAAAACCATTTTTTTATCTGCTTGCTACAGCACTTGTCCTGTTGCCCCTATCCTTCCCCTTCTAATCACACATGGAGGAGAGGATGAACATCCTTCCATAGACAGATGAGATACTTACATTTTGCTCCCTATCTTTCTCTTTTTTTTTTCTTTAGAAGGTGTCCATGTGGCAACATTTCACTGAAAAAAAAAACAAAAAATACATGTAACATAACAAATAAATTCTAGGATGGTAGAACCCATGAATCTCCCCAGCCCAGAGTAACTGGAACTTCCCTGTGTGAAGGAAAGTTTTATAATGCCAGTCTTTTCCATCCCCCCTTTCTGTATATCAGATTTGATTGTGTGATTGTAAACCCCTGCACACTATAATTTTACTCAAGGGGGCATTCATTCAGTTTTCCATAATGGTGGAAAGGTGTCTAGAATCTTCTCGAAAAGTTCTGTTATTTCACTCTACATGTGGACGAAGCATCACATATCCCATATTTCCTTCTCAGCCTGCGGGGGAGCATACTTCCTCAGATTTCCTCCATTCACTCATGAATTCACTACAGTTTTTTTTTTGGTGATCCAGTGCACCTCCAGAGTCCTGAATAGTTGGATCCAGACTGATCCCATCATTCCACGTTGCAGGGAAAGACAATCCATACTTTCCTTGTAGTAGCTTAATACACAAGATTGTCTGAAATCTTTTCTGAACCTCAGTGCTCGACCAGTAGTAGGTATCTTTTTGCAGGCCAACTTCTATAGGAAAATCCCTATTTTTTATGGGATATTTTTTTACTCCTGACCTGCTCACGCCACACAACCCTCTGTCCACCTTGCACCACCTCTGCGAAACTAAGGCAGCACCCTTCCTTCTTCCTCCCCTCTCATGCCGTGAAAAGAGTAAATGTATTTTATCCATCTATATTAGTGGCTGTTGATAGCTGGTGGGTGATGTTCCTTGATCAGGAGGACATTCTCTCCCATTGTCAGACCGATCATGTTGCTTCCTTGAAACACAAGTGAAACACTCCTGTTGTTCAATGGCAAGGTATACGGTGTAGAAAAGAGGTCACTGCTAGCAGCATTCCTTGGCAATGATACAGTGGTTCTGCGCCCCCTCACTCTTTGCCACATGCCTCAGTCGCCATCACACAGGCACAGTTGTCTCCACCTCTCTCATTATTGTAGTCTATTTGCAGAAAAGAAGTCACTGTCCTGCCTCCCACAGGCTCCCCCCAAACCCCCCCTCCACCTCCACACTCGCAACAGCCCCTCAGATCTCAAATCTGAGGGGCTGCCCGGACAGTCGGTGGTATCAGGCTGAAACACCCGAAACCGGACCCAATTTCGTCTGAAACCAATAAAAAACTATTTTTTCCTTATCAGACCGGCTGCAGTGTTTTTTGGCTGGCTTCGTATCGGCCCTGGCTGAAACCGAAACGTTTCGGCCAAAGCTGCGAACAATGTTTCCTGGTGGCTCTGGTACAGCAGGCAGTCTGGACGTTCATGGTCAGTCACCCCTCATTTACCAACTAGAGAGAAAGATGTTGAAGGTGGGTGCGGGCTGTGAGGTAGTTATTGGAGGCAGGATTTTGTTGTTTGATGGTGGGGAAGGGTAGGGAATGTGAGGAGAGTGAATGCCCCCTGACAAGCACAAAATGGTTTTCTTGCGGAAAAAACGCAAGTTGTAGATCTATCTCCTTTTTTTTTGGGGGGGGGGGAGGGAGGGCTTTAAGAATTAATTTTCTCCACCAACATTAAGATCCAAACAGGGTTTACTCATTCTTTTCTCAAAAACAAATTCGAGCAAGAAAATGTTCCCCAAAAAACATGACGAAACATCCTATAAGATGTGGAGGCTATGGTATCCTCTCTTTTTTTGCTATTTGGATTGTTTGTAAAATACATTGTTCCAATATTGCTCCATGTGTGCATATGTAAGTATTTTTCATTTTACAGCCGAACGAGAAGCTGTCAATGCTGCAGAGAGAGCTGAAAGAAAACTTCAGCTAAGGGACAAGGTAAGTCCTGTGAACGGCTGGTAAACAATAGCTTAGAACGTGTTTTAGACATTGCAGAATCCAAAAGCTGGACATAGAATGCTATTTATATTCTCACGTCTATATATGCAATGGATACTTACCTGGAATTTTAAGCATTAGAGAAGCGTGTAGTAGCTAAATCAACAAGTAATAAATTTAAACTACTAATTTGTGCAAAAATCAATTTTAACATTAAACAGGAAATAGACTTATTATCTTATAGTGCATTTATAGCACAGTTAACGAGTCTTGCATGGGTCATACATGGTGTGTGTGTGTGTGTTTTTTTTTTTTTTTTTTTGGGGAAAGTGGATGGTACCACGTCTATATATTGAGAAATAGAAAGAGAATATACAAGGTTGTTAAGGCAACCAGGGCAGCCAAGGCGAGGCATCCGAGTGAAGCCTAGTTTATCACTGTTCACTATATTTTATTTATATCGTGTCCATTTATTCTTCTCTTTTCAATGTATATAACAAATATTCAGTCCTACAAGAAGGCATCAACGGTTCAAGGCAAGGCAATACAACATAAGAAAACAACATGCCAACGAAATAATTAACAATAATAGGACAATCAAAAGAATCTGAACATACCTGTCAACTTGGATGAAAAATTTAATTAACCTGAAATATTCCTAATCAAATAATAAACACACTGATATAGTATTGTATTAAACCATCACTTGTCAATTGTCAAACATAGTCATTGCATCAAAGTAGTTCTAAAAAAAAAGAAAATAATGAAATAGAAATAAAAATTTAAATCTTGTGCCAAAAATCATGTCCTTATCAAGAAGAAACCACGTACATGTGTGCGGGAAGAAGAAAGAGACCAAACGAAGGGGAGTCCAATGATCTCTTGACTTCCTTTCTATAATAACTTCATCCTTTTACAAATAAGTCCTCTAAAAGTATGTTTTAAAGCTTTTTACAATAAAATCACATGCTAAAACAAGGCAATGGATTTGTCAGGCAGGTAGGGTGGGCTGAGGCGACCAAGGTGAGTGCCTTGTCGCCCAGGTGTCGCTCCTAGGTGGCGCCTTAAAAACAATGGGGGTCATATGATCTGTTGTGTGTCAACACTTTCATTGCGTCTCATGTTGGCTCTTGTATAGAATGGATGGACCTTCAATTCTGGGCCATGTCAGCATTTTACTTATGTTTCTAGACAAACACAAAATCATGCCAGGTCTTGGGACCCATATGCACAGATTAGGTTCATATATGTACTTGATCCACCAGTTCACTGTATCTGGTTAGATGGGCGTCCTCAATTTTGTTTTAGCCATCCTCCTATCCAACCGTTCAAGAATTTTGGAAATAGCCTAAATGCTATAGTAATTCTGCCATGGGGACCTGTAGAAACATCCCGCCAAACGAAAGGAGGACAAACCAAGTATCAGAGTGAATCTTTTATCCATCATTGACAATTTCCTTCTCTGCATGTAAACTTCTGGTAAAATTTATTTGATGGTTGTGCAGAAACGGCGAGAGGAAATGGAAAGGCTTGAAAAGGAGAGGCAGGCAGAGATTAGAAGCTACAAAGGTCTCATGGTTTCAGAGAAGATGACTTCAAACAAACAGATTGCTTCCACCACCAAGTCCCTGCAGGAACTGGAGGAAGACTTTATGTGAGCTAAATACCGATGGATACCAATTGGGACGTTCGCTGCTGCTTCTTTGGTTCCCTGCCGATCGTTTGCTTTAAGGTGATCAAAAGCTTCAGAGCGACCAAACTTACACCACTCGATTGGCTGGACTATTCACAGAGCATGGATCTGGCAAAGAATCGGCACGATATTTACATATTGTTCTGGTTTGTGACAGGATTGAACGATGAGACAAGATTTGTATGTTTCTATATTCCAATTGCATTGGTATCTTGTTCTCTATACCATGATTTATCTGCGTCAGTCTGTGATGTTGTCGACGATGTGCGACCTAATGTGGCCCGCTCCATACACTAGCAGACACACACGGAGATGAATAATGACTTGTCAAAAAAAAAAAGGAAAAAAACGAACATGAATACTGGTTCTGTTCACGACTCGACGTCCCATCATGTTGGTGTGCAATTTGAAGCACATCTGCATGTGGGTGGTAATTCTGAATCTCTGATGTTTGAGAAGGCCTAAAACAGTGATGGCGTAGATCGCAAGAAATTAACTATATATATTCATAGGGATTTTTTTAAATAGTCTTATTAAAAAATATTTACACAAATATATCTTAATTTAATATATTTACAAATCTATGTCTATCAGTGATTCATTATAATTTACACATTTTTTTTTTTACAATTTACACACTTTCTTTGTAATTTACATAATGTCAGTATAATTTATGCTGATTTAGTGTAATTACATATATAGAAATTATGTAAGTTACACTGAATTTATATAAGTTGTAGAAAAAGAGTGTAAGTTACAGAGAAAGTATATAAGTTACATTGAATGAGTGTAAGTGCAAGACATAGATATGTAAAAATGTTAAACTTAGGTATAGTTGTGTAAGTATTTTTTAAAATAAGATTATTTAAAAAAATTCCCATATTTATACATATCTTGCTTTTATAAACTATCAAAATATTCTCATTATATTTAAATAGTTGCACTCGTCCGCTTATCCTTTTTATGCTATTAAATTACGCCACAAAAAGTACGAAGGTTCCAAGGTACCCTTAAATACATGTGAACACGTGAGCCTGATGTGAAGGTAGATTCATGATTTCAGCATGGCCCGGACATAATGGCAAATATTAAGATACATCAGAAGTGTTTTTAACAATTTCTCAAGATGAGAGGTATGCACGTAAATATGGAGAAATACATATTACCGATCAGAATCGGTAACAAGTCTTAAGTGAATTATTTGTCAAATAATTTCATTGACTGAAAATGAGAGAGAGAGAGAGAGAAAACATAACAAAACTTTTAATTAATAAATTATTTGACAACAACTTATTTATTACCGATCCTGACAGATAATAAACTTTTATTGTCATATGAGCTTGTTGTAGCCCGCCGGCACTCCCTGTCTACTCTAGCTGCCGAGATGCCTTTCCTGCGACTGGGACAGCAGTAGCCTAAAGGAATCCCTCGCCCACGCCGTCGCCAACTCCCCGCCGCCGCCGCCTCCCCCGGGGCAACTCCAGCAGCTGCATCTTGTTCGGCCTCTGCCACAACCTCCCATCTCCTCGTTGCTGGATATATACCTCCCATCTCCTCCGGCGACGTCGTCACGGCCCGCCAGGTTTCATATAGATAGAAAGAACTCTCGACTCTTTCCTGTGAATAAGAAAACTTGAATTACGGCAGACGGGATTTAGAACATACACACTTGAAAGTTATTTCCAAAATTCAAATTTTAACGGTCGAATTAGAGCCTCGTTCTGGTTCTAATTGTCTCCCAATTACAAAGTGCCACTTTTTCTTTTTTTTATAAAAAAAACTATTTTAGTTTTTTCTTAACTGGAAATGGGAGTGGTGCGGGGTCTAAAGAAACAGGTGGAAACAAAGGTGCTCTACATCTAGATTGTGACAAAGTAGTACTTCATGAAGTATGCGGTAATTTATGAATTGTTATCATTTGTTAATATCACCTAATTTTATTTTGTTGTTTCTTACATTTCTACTTATATGTACTTATTTACAGAGATATGGATTGAGTTGGATGTATTTATCAAAAATATTGTTGGTTATTATGGTGTAGATGCATTGATCAACTTTGCTTACAGACAATTACCACTAGATAAAAAATTAGATGCCCCTATATCAATGCATATGTTTGAAAAAGTGAGAAAATGAGACAATTAAAGAGTTTGGATTGTGTTATAAAGGACAAAGAGTTTTGAAAATTTTATGGTGAAGATCATCATATAATGTGTCAGAAAATTTTGGTGGCAAGACATCTATGCATTAAATGTTGGTTGATGTCTTCAAAATATCTTCCCCGCAATGAAATCAATGAACTTAAGCAGCCAAAAGGAAAAGAATTATAGCTTGATAAGAATTCCAAGTTCTTTTTTGATTTATTAGAAGATGCTGCAAATCAGTCTATCCAGGATGCAAAAAATTTAGTAAGCTTTCATTTCTGATTAGATTGATGACATTAATGCTTAGGAGGATAGCGTAACAAGCATTTTGACATAATGTTAGTATTGTTGAAGGAGTTGCTTCCAGAAGGTGAGTCATTACCTTCATCATTCTATGAAGTTAAAAAGATACTTGATAAATTGAGTTATGGTTATCGAAAAATTGACGCATGTTCAAATGATTGCATCTTATATTGGAAAGAGAATGAGAATTTTGATTGTTTCTAAATGTGACGAGTCTAGATGAAAAAGTGTTAAGTCTAATAAAGTGGAAAGTAAAAAGAAAAGAGTACCTCAAAAGATTCTTCGTCATTTTCCATTTATTACAAGACTACAAAGATTATTCATGTCTTCTAAAACTTCTAGAACTATGACTCAACATGAAACAGAACGTCAAGAGAATGGTATGTTAAGGCATATTGCTGATTCTGGTTGCTGGAAAGCTTTAGATGCCATAGATGATTTTAGGTTAGATTGTCGAAATGTACGCCTTAGTTTGGCAAGTGATGGTTTTAACCCCTTTGGGACGATGAACATCTGTAGCGGTCCTCGTCGTCCAGACCCGTTAACCCAATAACGTGCCTGATCCGACTCCGCCTCCCGCGAACGAGCCGTAGCCTCGCAAGGGATCATTCACACAAGTCCGTAGAATATAAGGAAATTGCTGAAATATATTATAAGATTGTCGTCTCACAAATATTTACAAGGATTTAACATAGCCATTTCTCACTATAACCACACAACTACACACACAACAGCACCTGGGGCATACCCCGAGGTGTAGTACAAAGAAAGAAAATTACACTGCTGGTGGTGCAGACCCTGCTCCGCTATGGGGCGGCTCGGACTAGATGAAGGGTGAGAAGCCTCCGCTCTCCCTCACCTGAAGGAGTAGGGTTGAGCCTCACAAGTCACTGGCTCCGTAGGGAACTCCCTAGAAACCGAGCAAACCAAATTCACAAATAACCACAGCAGAAGCTATGCTAGCAATTTATAGAACTATCTAAGCAGGATATTAAAGCTGTAAACCCTTTTTACCACACACTATTGATAAAAATAGCTTTAATAAATAAACGCAAACCACAACCAGTGATGCGCTAAAGTAGGTAACGCCACACTCGAGCCATAAGACTGGTTCGCGACACCAGCTACTGACCCGACAAACACATGGACTACCTCTTAGTCTCGCAGCCACAGACGAAAGGTCCAGCTGCCGCTCCACCAGAACAAGACAAGAAACTGTGGAGTCCAACCAACACCACTACTCCGCTATCGTGTTCTGAACGTGACAACCTGGTTCGTCGCCTTTACAGGTGAACCCTAATCCGGGAACCCCTCGCCGGATCTCCCCCACAAACCCTGTAAACGAGTGCTTTTATCCCATTTTCATGCTTTAATGTGTGCCTTAGCATGGTATCTACTGTTTGTAAAGCCATAACACATTAAACACGACACACACAATCTACACGGTAAAACAAGGTGGAATCTCCCTACTTCCGTGAAGAACGAGACCCACACGATGTTTTTCCCCGCTCCACACAGTGTCCTCAGCAGCGAAAACATGCCGAAACACCTTCAGAATGCGAAATCGCCCAGCAACCCTGCACAGCACGTCCCCTGGCCGAGTAGAGCTTGCAAAAGCTCTGTTCGGTTAAAACCTTCTTTAAAATAAAGCTCAGTTGGGAACGCGACGTAGCGCACTATCGCGACCTGTACGCGACGGTTTTGGCCGTCGCCTTCCCACTCTTGACGTCCGCAAGTTGCCCAGTGTGCGACATGCAGTGCGCATGCAGACGATAACTCAAAACGGCGGTTCCATGAAGGCGACACCCAAGACCATCGCATTCAGAACGCGACTCTCCTCACTGTTGTGTTCACAGACAGTGAACAGGTAGGCACTTTGGGCCCAACCTGTCGGCCCACAACGCCCCTAAAACCTGTGCGAACACCTGCTACACACACTGATGGGCCACATATGGGCCTCCATAACCATTAAGCCAAGATCCAACGGTCAGTATGCTACATTACTATCATCTAAAAGAAATTTGTCCTGGAAATTTAAGACGGAAACTCGACATCAAAAACTTTTATTAAACAAGCTAGTACTATCACCAAAAGAAATTAAGACTAACTCAAACAAGTATGGATACGCTTTCATCATTTCATCTGCTAGTTCCCATGTATCTTCTCCACCCCTGTCTATTTTCCCACCTGACTTTTACTAGTTCAATTTCTTTATTTCTGAGTTTCTGGGTTCTGCGACCTGTGATTTTACACTGGATATTCTGGCATTGTCATGTCTGGCCTCAAATCATCTCTTTGATAACTAACCTCAGCATTGAGGCGTGAAACACGTCATGTGCATCTGTAAAATCTGCTGGCAAATCCACTTGTAAGCTGTCTCACCAACTCTTTCTTTTATCTGAAATGGACCAACATACCTCGGACTCAATTTACCTCTTTTACTGAACCTGATACACCTTGTAGGAGAAAACTTTCAAAAAAATATATCTCCCCCTCAATTGCAAAGGCCTGCGTCTGGTATCTGCATAACTTTTCTGGCGACTCTGTGCTGTCTGAAGCTTTTCTTTGATAAACTTTACTGTCTTTGCACATTGCTAGATCAACTCTGGACCCATAACCTGTCTCTCGCCCACTTCATACCAATTTAATGTGTCCTGCACGTTTACCATATATGCTTCATAAGGTGCCATTCCAATACTTGCATGATGATGTTATTATAGGCAAACTCTACCTACCCAAGTGGTGCTCCCATACACTTCCCCAAACTAAGCAGTAAGCCCTCAACTTATCTTCTATTGTTCGAATTATTCTTTCTGTCTGCCCATCAGTTTGTGGATGATAAGCCGAACTATATCTCAATTCTGTACCAACCACTCTTTGTAACTCCTCCAGAAGCCTGATGTGAACCTGGGATCTCGATTTGAAACATGGTAACTGGAATCCCATGCAAAGGTACTATTCTTTCTACATATAATTTGGCTAATCTATCCACTGACCAGACATACTTACTGGTAATAACCTGCAAACTTTGGTCAATCTGTCCACAAAAACCCAATACCATTATGACCTGTTGATGACCTGGGCAAACCAACAATGAAATCCATAGCAATATCATCCCATTTCCACTGTGGAATAGGTAACGAGTGTAACAGTCCTCCTAGCCTCTGGTACTTTGCTTTTTTTGTTGACAAATTGCACATCTTGCTATAAATTCTGTAATTTCTTTCTTCATATTGGGCCACCAGAAATGTTTCTTCATATCTTGATACATTTTGGTACTGCCTAGATGAATGGTGTATCTCGATCTGTGAGCCTCTTCCAACACTTTCTGCCTGACTTTAGCATCTGTTGGCACATATAATCGACCCTTGAGTTTGACCACACTGTCATCTCCAAGAGTCACTTCTTCCATTCTTACAATATTTGCTAAACTATCATCTGTCCTCTGCGCTTCCACTATTTGCCAATATAGGGAGGGTTCCACTGTACTGCTTGCTAATATTGCTCGCTACTGACTATTAGGCACATACAATGAATTTTTTGTGACATTTTCATACAATTTCCATTCTCTGATCATAAGTTGATTCATAGCTGTCTTTCTTCTCAGTGCATCTGCTACCACATTAGCTTTACCTGGATGATATCCAAACTGAAATCATAATCTTTCAAATACTCCATCCACCTGCGCTGTCTCAAATTCAGATCTTTCTGAGAAAAGATGTACTTTAAGCTTTTATGGTCAGTGAATATCTCAAACCTCTCACCATATAAATAGTGCTGCCATATCTTTAATGCAAAAACAACTGTTGCTAACTCTAAATCATGCGTTGGATAATTTTCTTCTGCTTCTTTAGCTGTCTAGATGCAAGGCTACCACCTTGCCATGCTGCGTCAACACTGCTCCCAACCCCTCCTTGATGCATCTGTATATAAAACAACCCGCCACTACCTGATGGAATCTCTAATATCGGTGCTGTGGTAAGCCTCTTCTTCATTCTGCAATACTACGCCTGCAATCTGAAGACCATATAAAGGTACCCCTTTTCTTGTCAATCTTGTCATGGGAGCTGCTATCTTTGAAAAATCTTGGATGAATCGTCTGTAATATCTTGCTGGACCCAAAAGCTTCTAATCTCTGACACTGTCTTCGGTTCTTCCCATTTCATTACCGCCTCAACCTTAGCTGGATCAACTGTAACTCCTTCTGCTGAGATGACATGACCCAAAAATTGAATTTCTTTTCACCAGAACTCGCATTTGCTAAACTTGACATACAATTATGATCCCTTAATGTCTGCAAGGTAATTCTCAAATGTGCTGCATGCTCCTCCTCTGATGCCGAATACACCAAAATGTCATCAATGAAGACCACAATGAACTGATCCATACGGGTGAAAGATCCTGTTCATTAAATTCATAAAGGCTGCTGGTGCATTTGTCAAGCCAATTGCATTACCACAACTCGTAATGCCCTATCTGGTCCTAAAGCTGTCTTGTCAATATCTTCCTCCATGATCCGCAACTGGTGGTACCCCAACCTTAAAGCAATCTTGGAAAATACTTTGGCTGACTAGAGCTGATCAAATAATCATCTATTCTAGGTAGTGGATACTTATTCTTGATTGTGACCTTTTTCAGCTGCCTATAATCAATGCACATTCTTAAACTGCCATCTTTCTTTCTAACAAATAGTAATGGTGCTCCCCATGGCGAATGACTGGGTCTGATAAAACCTTTCTCTAACAGTTCCTGCAATTGTTTCTTCATTCTTCATCTTCATTCTGCCGTTGCCATTCTATATGGTGCCTTTGATATCGGCATGCTGCTGACTGCAACTCAACTGTGAAGTCTACCTCTCTGTGTGGAGCCAACCCCGGCAAATCTTCTGAAACACATCTGTAAACCTCTAACCACATGCACTGACTCTACAACTTATCAGACTCAACTAAGCTAACTGAAGCAAGGTATGCTACACACCCCACATTAATCAATCTCCTAGCCCTAAGTGCAGAAATAATAAGCTTAGGAGTATAAAAAGACATACCTTGAAATTCAAATACTATTCCTCCAGGCCTGCAAAATTTGACCCTCTTCTTTCTACAATCTACCAGTGCCCCATAAGCTTCCAACCAATCCATCCCCAATATTACATCAGAATCTTTCAACGACAGAGCATACAATCTAGCTGATAATTGATTGCCCTGAACCACTATCGGAACCTCATCTAGAAAACAAGAAGTGAGCACGTAGCCACCGGAAGGAACTTCTACTACCAACTCACACTGTCTCTCTTCTAGGGGATGTACTATGCTATCCAAAAAATCTTCGGAAATAAATGAATAGGAAGCACCCGGATCTATCAACACTCTAGCAGAAAAGTCAAAGAGCGGTATTATACCTTCAATGAGATTGGATGCCTCCTCCTGTGCTCTGGTGATTTCCATCACTCGACCCCATCCTCCTCTCTATATTGTGCACCTCTACCTTGTTTTGCTGGTGGCTGGTATGGCTGTTGCTGCTGTTGAGTCCCTCTGCCGTAACCGTAACCCCGGAACTGTAGATAATTTCTAGCTAAGTGCCCTAGCTAACCATAGGTGTAACACCTAAAACTTGGAAAGCTGTGGGCTGCCCTGTCGTACTCTATTGTGACTCCTCTGGAACTGGTGGTCTGTAACCACGAGCCTGCTGAAAACCACTCTGCTGGAAACCCTGCTGTCTGCCTCCACCTCGACCTCCTCCTCGGAAGAACTTCTTTATTTGCTTACCCCACTTCGCAAATCCTGACGATGATGAAGCTCCTGAGGGTGCTTTACCCTTTCTAATACCTGCAGACTACTGAGGAAGCTGAAAACTACCTGATCCACCTGTCTGGCCCGAATAGTCCTTTCTAATCGCTGCTCTCTGCGCCGCCTCCTCCACCGTCCTGCACATAAGGGGAATCACTGCATCCTGCAACTCAGCTCGCAACCCTCTGATGAAGTACTCCACCATCATGGTATTATCAGTCATTCACCACATTGGAGCATATCTGCTCATTGCCATAATCTCATTTGATATTCTAATACCGACAATTCCCATGCTATAAGTCCGAAACTGCTCTCTCTTCACCTGCTGTATCTGGACTAGGAAGAAAGTATCATTAAAGACCGTCAAAACTCATGCCAGTAATAGTATCCTCTTGGCCTTCCTGCAAACACCGTCTGCATCTTCAATCTCCACCACTCCTGTGCAAAACCTTGCAACTGGTAGGTGGCAAGAATCACCCTATCTGTCTGCGAACACCTCATCGTCACAAACACTCTCTCTATCTCGTGCACCCAGTGCTCCGCTGTGTCGGGGTTGGGGCCTCCTGAGAACGTAGGGGGCTGCAACCTCAAAAACCTCTCCACTAGTGCCATAGGCTCCTCTGCACTAACTGGCCGTGCCGGTGCTGCTGGGGGTATGGGTACAAAGGGTGGTACCCCAACTTCTGGTGGTGGAACTGGTGCTACTCTGGCACTGCCTCCTCTACAACTGGTGGTACTGCGACTACTGGCTGTACCGGTGCCTGCTGATCCAACCTCGTCCGAATATCTGTAAGACTTTCCATATCCTTTCTATCATCCGCTGCGTAGCATCCTCTCCTGACTCATCTCCACCTCCTCCCCAATCCCTTCTATCTGCCATTTCTGACCCTGCATAAACAATATTCCAACCACACACATACAATTATCAATAAAAACTAGGTCAACTACCGCAGTGGCTAAAGTAGAATAGGCTATGCAAATTTTCGATTCCTTTATATGCACATGGACCTTCGCTCTGATACGAACTGTAGCGGTCCTCATCGTCCAGACCCTTAACCCATAACGTGCTTGATCCGCTCCGCCTCCCGTGAATGAGCCATAGCCTCGCAAGGGATATCATTCACACAAGTCCGTAGAAATATAAAGAAAACTGCTGAATATATTATAAGATTGCCGTCTCACAAATATTTACAAGGAATTACATAGTCATTTCTCAACTATAACCAGACACAACTACAACAGCAACCTGGGGCATACCCTGAGGTGTATAAAGAAAGAAATTACACTGCTGGTGGTGCAGACCCTGCTCCACTACGGTGCAGCACGAACTAGATGAAGGGTGAGAAGCCTCCTGCTCTCCCTCACCTGAAAGGAGTAGGGGTGAGCCTCACAAGTCACTGGCTTAGTAGGGAAACTCCCCTAGAAACCGAGCAGACCAAATTCACAAATAACAACCGCAGAAAGCTATGCTAGCAATTTATAGAACTATCTAAGCAGGATATTAAAGCTGTAAACCCTTTTTACCACATGCTATTGATAAAAACAGCTTTAATAAATAAACAGCAAACCACAAACAGGTGTACGTGCTAAAGTAGGTAAACGCCACACTCAAGCCACGAAGACTAGTTCGCGACACCAGCTACTGACTCAGACAAACCACATAGGACTACCTCTTAGTCTCGCAGCCACAGACGAAAGGTCCAGCTGCCGCTCTACCAGAACAAGATAAAAACTGTGGAGTCCAAACCACACCACTCCTGCAGACCACACTGCCGCAGCCCATGCCTGGCACCTTTAGAGACTCCGGCCCGAGCTCCCTAAAGTGAGGCACTGGAAACAGGACTAGCTGAGACCCAGTACATCTACTGGTGTCCATAACCCCCAACCACGAGCATGCTACAAGCGACAAAACATAAACTCTCACAAGTCGCTGTCCCACTGCCGTCTTTCCTCAGCCGGACGTACAACTCTACACAAGAGTGAGGGTGTCCTGGAAGACGACACAGACCTCGACGGTACACAAGTACCGGGACAAGCCCCGAGCACACACACGTGCCTGGCTCACACAAAACTTGGGGCTCCCAACTAAAGAGGCAACCAAGGTAGGCGTCGTACTACTCAACACGCACACACAAACCACTTGCATACCGCACAAATCTCGTGAAACCCTACGTCAACCATGTGAACACCACGCCAATCACGTACATGATACGCTCCCTGAGCGCTACAGGTGTCAACACACCACTTACCATTGCCATTCACAACAATTCACGATAATCGGATAACCACGCTAACATGCACAAAAGTAAAGGCCCTCGGACCTGTTAACGCAATAGGGTCCCATGTCACCTTATGAACGCGACGCCCCGACAGGCCGCATTCAGAAGCAGAACGCGACGGGTCGGGCTGTCGCGTTCTGAATGCGACAACCTGGTCCGTCGCTTCATAGGCGAAACCCTAATCCGGGAACCCCTCGCCGGATCTCCCCCACAAACCTTGTAAACGGGTGCTTTTATCCATTTTTCATGCTTTAATGTGTGCCCTAGCATGGTATCTACTGTTTGTAAAACCAATAACACATTAAACATGACACACACACAATCTACACGGTAAAACAAGGTGGAATCTCCCTACCTCTATGAAGAATGAGACCCACACGACGTTTCCCCCGCTCCACGCAACGTCCTCGCGGCGAAAACACGCCGAAAACACCTTCAGAATGCAAAATCGCCCAGCAACCACCACACAACACCTCCCCTGGCCGAGCAGAGCTTGCAAAAGCTCTGTTCGGTCAAAACCTTCTTTAAAACAAAGCTCGGTTGGGAACGCGACGTAGCACACTGTCGCGACCTGAACGCGACGGTTCTGGCCATCGCCTTCCCACTCCTGACGTCCGCAAGTCGCCTAGCGTGCGACATGCGGCGCGCATGCAGACGACAACTCAAAACGGCGGTTCCATGAACGTGACACCTAGGACCGTCGCGTTGCGGTTAGAACGCGACACTCCTCACTGTTGCGTTCACAGACAGTGAACAGGTAGGCGCTTTGGGCCCAACCTGTCGACCCACAACGCCCCTAAAACCTGCACGAACACCTCCTACACACACTGATGGGCCACATATGGGCCTCCATAACCATTAAGCCATGATCCGAACGGTCAGTATGCTACAACATCACTCATAGTACTTGGCCTGTTTTGGTGGTTCCATATAACTTACCACCTTGGGAGTGCATGAAAAGCCTAAATATGTTACTTTGCTTACTCATATCTGGCCCAAAAGGTCCTGGTAGTAATATTGATGTGTATCTACAATCACTTATAGAAGAGTTTCAAATTCTTTGACATGGTGTCGACACACTTGATGCAGCTCAAAATGAGATTTTTTGCATGCGTGCAACATTATTATGGACTATTTATGATTTTCCAGCATATGTATACATGTCAAGTTGGAGTACTAAAAGTCGACTAGCTTGTCCTACTTGTAATACAAGTACTTGTTCAATGTGGTTGGATGCTAGTGGAAAATTTTGTTACACAGGGCATCGCAGATGGTTAAGAAACGATCACAAATTTTGAAAAATGATCAGTCAACAATTTGATGAACATGAGAATGGGGTGATATACCAATGCCATTATCTGGGATGAAGTATTGCAACAACTACAGGACCTAACTTTTAGGCATGGAAAAAGAGAATGACGAAAAGTAAGAGAAAAAAATAGTGGAAAAAGTTGATCCTAATAAATATTTGGGTTGGAAAAAGCATAATATTTTTTTTATCTTTACCATATTGGAAATATTTGTTACTCTGTCACAATCTAGATGTGATGCACATTGAGAATAATGTATGTGAGAGTATTATTGGAACTTTGCTAGCAATTGAAGGGAAGAATAGATGGTGCAAAGCTCATCAAGACTTGCAAAATTTGGGTATAAAGGCATCTCTTCTTCCATGAGAGGTTGGTCCAAACAAGATCATTTTTCTAGCAGCACAGTTCACATGTAGTAAGAAAGAGAAAGAAACTATATACAAGTTGTTTCAAACCGTGAAGGTAAGGTTCCAGATGGTTATTCATCTAACATTGCAAAAAGATTTTGCAACAAAGATAAGAAGTTGTGGGGATTGAAAAGTCATGACTATCATGTCATTATGCAGCAACTACTCTCAATAGTTGTTCGAGCACTACCGAATAAACAAGTATCTGGTGTTATAAGCGACATATGTCATTTCTTTTTGAACCTGTGTTCAAAAATTTCAATGGTTGATGACTTCTATCAACTTGGCAACTGAGTTGCCTTCATTTTGTGTTGTTGTGAGATAATCTTTCCTCCTAGTTTTTTCGATATCATGGTACACTTGATCATTCATTTGGCAGATGAAGCTAGAGTTGCGGGACCAGTTCATTACAGGTAGATGTATCTATTTGAGAGATACTTTTTGAAATATTATTGTGATGAACATGACTACTTCTTATAATATTGAATGACCTACTCATATGTAGGTATTTAGTAAAGCTGAAATATTTTGTATGAAATAAAGCATGTCCAGAAGGGTCAATTGTAGAGGGTTATATTATATCGGAGGCACTCATATTTGCATCTAGATATTTAGATGATCAAGTGGGGACATGGTTAAAGAGGCCCTCTTGACAAGTAGAATGCCATCTTATTATGGTGGAGAAAGGATGGGAGATTTTTTGACAAACATGTCGCCTAATTGGAGCAGCCACTAGTAGTACATTAGAAGCTAAGGAGTTATTTCAGGCACATAGATATGTGTTATTTAATTGCAAGGCTCTTGAGCATTATGTAAAGTAAGTTCTTCACTAATGATAAGTCTTATTGTATTCTTTAATTGAGCACAAAGTTGAAGTTTAAATTTACTGCAATGATCATCTTTCTGAGGTCAAAGAAATGTATCATGGATTGCACGAGATGGAAATAGAGTGTATTCATACATCTTAGAT
>JACBKR010000474.1:0-73581 GCA_014218235.1 Colocasia esculenta
GAGGGATCCCTACCAACGGCGGTAGGATCCGCCGCGACGACCCCAGGCGGCGGCGACGAGCTCGACGGCGATGGCGACAGCGGCGGCGGCGAGGTGCTGCACCCCGCGCACGGCGTCCTCCGTGCGCGGCTCCGGGCGGCGGCGGCACGGCGACGGCGTGCGGCCTCCTCCTGCGGGCGTGCGACGAAGCAGCAACAGCGGCAGCAGCATGGCGAGGCAGGAGGAGAGAAGAGAGGGAGGGAGAAGGAACGCGAGAGAGAGAGAGAACCGCCTGAGAGAGGGAGAGAGGGACAGAGCGAGAGAGCAGCGAGGGAGGGAGGATGAAGAAGAGAACGAGAGGGGGGGGGTTGCCCACTCCGGAAATAGGCCAACAGCCTTTTCCGGGCGCCCTGCACACTATGTGCATGGGGAAAGGGGGGAACCACTCCCCTCCCCTCCCAATCCTCACACATGATAATTCTCCGAGTCCTTTTCCATTTTACAAAAACCCCAGCGCCTTTCTTTCTGCTAAACGAATGGATCAGTGATGGGCACAAGATAGAAAGAGTTAGTAGGACAGCCGCCATAGATTGATTAGTTAAAATTTTAAAGACGGAGGTGACTAGTCTAGGCTTCATGTTGTATCCTCCGAAGCCGTGTCTGCCATTTGATGGCTCTATATCTGTTGGTATATATATATCTTGGGCGTGCTATCATGCACGTCAGGCTTATAATAATGAGAAATTCATAGTGCAAGTTAATTTGTCATATGAGATTGACTGATATGGGGGCCAGATTAGAGACGGACTCAAAAATTTTGTTTAGTGGGGTTAGCACCTGATAAAGGTGATCTATTGGCCATCGAGTGAGGTCTCCTATCTTAAAAAAAGAGAAATGCTATGCTCCCGGCACTGCCGGGAGTATAGTTGAGCTGGGGGGGGGGGGGGGGCCCCCCCCAACACGCGCGCTGGGTGGAGGGGCGGGTCCCCCGCATTAATGCTTATTTTTTTTTGTGCACTATTTGTGCACATAAATGATGTATTTGTGTGCACAAATACATCATTTGTGTGCACAAATTGTAAAAAAAAAAACAGCATTTAATGCTGGAAGGGCCCTCCCCCTCCACGCAGCATGCGTGTGTAGGGGCGCGGCCCCTCCAGCTCAGCTATTCTCCCGGCAATGCCGGGAGCATAACATTTCTCTTAAAAAAATCCTCTAAATTGATCGACCAAAGTGATTCAGAATTTTTTTAATCCAGTGGGGTCACATAACCCCACTATAGTTTAAGACTAGATTGGTCCATGAACCGGATCGATGAGTCAAATCAAAAAATTGTTGGTACTATACAAATTAAAATGTTCTACATCAATTTATTCCAATTTGCATTAATATTTAATAATAATAATAATAAGTTATCCGACCGACCATACCTGAGATCGCAACCATATTATCAACTGACCAAAACCTATCTAGGGGCCATAACAATTTTCGTTGCCTTAAAAATATAGTAAATATTATAGCTCTACTATTTTTGTTAAAGAACTAATTAGTTTGATTTGAAACTTGAAGATGGTGAATGAACTAGGCTAGTTAACTGGACTGCAAAATAGCTATTATATCATTTCCTCATGGATGCGGGGTTCCCTTCTCAGCAATTTTGTCTTACAATGGATTCCGCTCTTTTATTATATATATATATTAAAAATTAATGGAATTGTACTCCCTTAATAGAGTCCTAGTGATTCTCCCACTCACTTGCATTTATTGCATGGATCCCTTTCCCCGTGATGCTTTTGCAGCACAAACCATGATAGGGGTATTACATATTAAGTAATTAAGAATATATAGCATCATCTTTAGCATCTTCTCGATCGAGATGTTCCTAATTCTTGTGTCTACTAAATTAAAAGACATTTCTCAAAAAGATGTCATCCGATCGAACGGAATATTCGATGCCCCCTAACTATATATATATGGTGTATTGGACTTTGTAAAATACCGTGTATTAACAATTATTATCCCCGGCCTCATGATTAATTACCTGAGAGAGAATTTTTCACATTCTGGTGAATTTTCTTTATCCTATAAATTTTTAATTTTCGAGGTATATATATATATATATATATATATATAATGTACCAACTCCTTAGACGTCGTTGACAAGCACATTTAATTTTGCATTTTTCACAGTCGAGAAATTAATGATTCAGACTACTAATTACAACGCGTCACTGATCGCAAACGAGGACAGCCCTACAGATCACCATCATATCTGCTCTTGATGGGTCTTCATGAATTCTAAACAGCTAGCCCTAGAACAGAAGCAAAGTTTGCCTGCAGAATTTGTCACTCTCGAAGAAGGCACCTGGTAATAATTCTTATATAGCATGCGAACTTCTCATAATGATGTGGAAATGATGCATCTCATCCGCATCTACTGGTCTGCAGGTAATTGGTAAAGGAGGGAAAACAAAATTAATGAGAACGCCAATACATATATAATATAGGCGAATTCTGTCTCCATCCACTAATGTCCGGGCGATCGACGTACATTCGACCTTGGAATCATACCCCATGCATCTTTACATGACAGGGAAGTCTTGTAATGACCACATTAGATGTCCTTGCGAGATATAGTTGAGAGCTTCATCGATCTACTGAGTTTTCATGGAAGCACCCATGGTCTGTGAGCCACAGCTGGAAAGTTAAAGAGTATTTTAGGCAACATTCTAGCTAGAAGAGAATGACATGCATGCAACAAGGCAGGAACATATCAGTAAGGAGTGTATGCCATACAGGTGGATGGAAAGCGAAGTATATATATTCTCCTGTGGAGGGTCCTTTAAATTAAGAGAAATAGTTTTGTAACACTATTTGGTAACATTATTTGATAACATCACTATTAAAATTGTGCCACATCAGTAATTGAAATAAAAAGTTAAAAACACTTCATAAATGATGAGGTTGTGATGTATTTTAATTGGTGTGTTATTTTAATGTGTTACCAAATGATGTTACTAAACTATTTTCCTTAAATTAATTTGGCAGCACCACCACAATCTGCCGTGCCGGCCCTCTGGATGATGATGTTGTTGACCCTTCAATCATCGCAAATCTCAAGTTCCACCATTGCCCTGACGAAAAAGGAAGGTCTCTCGAAGACGGGAAAGCCGGCAAAGGGAGGCCACGATCGAGGAGCTCCAAATAAGTACGTATGTACATACCTTGACCACCGTCCCAAGGCCCGGCCGGAAGGGCCAAAGTTATAATTGAGAGTCCTCTCCCTTTCGCCAAGTCTGCATCCACTTTTCTTTGCCCTTCTTCTTGCCGCTGGAAATTAACGTCCTGCATTATTTGTATCCCGGAAAGGGACAACACAGTGGAAGCACCTACCATCATTTCGGGGGGAGACATCGAGAGCAGGCACCATCATCGCAGAGATAATGCAGTGGTAGGTCAAGGAGCACGCCGACATGCCCTGGTTGGAAATAAAGACTAAGAAAACAAGCAGTTCTTGCCCTTCTCTTCTTTTTGACCTAGCCGGCTCAGTACGTGGTGGGAGCGCACGCGTGCACACTCACAGAGAGCGGAGAGGGAATTCACATGGATTCACGTAATGCACACATGCACAGAATGGCAGGGGCGCCCACGCCTTCCAACCCCAACCCCAACCCCACACCCCCCCCCCCCCCCCCCATTCTATGAAAATAGAGAAATGCTATGCTCCCGGACATAGGGGCGTGCACATAGACGGACATAGAAATATTTTCAATGGGTCACTCTCTTTAGAAAAATTTTCAATCAAATAATTTAATGAAAATTTTTAAACTCATCCATAAGTTTTAAAATTCCAGTGTCACTAGATCCGTCTATGGGCGTGCAAAGGAGCTGTGCTCTTCCACAGGGTGCTATGTGGAGAGGCACGGCTCCCAGTGCATTTAATATATTTTTTATTTTATTTTTTTATTTTTACACACAACAGTGCACACAAATATTTGTGTGTATTTTTATACTATTTATATGCACTATTGTGGTATTTGTGTGTACTGTTTGAGGGTAAAAAAAAAACAATGCACACAAATATCTATTTAGTGCACACAAATACCTATGTAGTGCACACAAATACCACAATAGTGCATACAAATAGTATAAGAATGCACTATTTGTGTGCATTCTTATACTATTTGTGTGTATTAGATAAGTATTTATGTGTACTATAAAAATATTTGTGTGTACTATTTGAGGGTTAAAAAAATAAAAAATATATTAAATACACCAGAGCCGTACCCCTCCACATAGCACGCTGTGGAGGAACACGGCTCCTACGCGTGTTAGCCGGAGCATAACTTTCTCACGAAAATAATACTACAACCGCAAGTAAGGGAATGGAACCAACGAGACTCTCAGCCATGTGATTTTCGACCCTCTCTCTTGATTCTTATTATTTCTCTTTTAAATTAACTATTGACTTAAGTATTGGAAGGTGGACTTTGAAAATATGATCACCTCATAATTGACTTCTTGCAGGCTCTAAACATCATCGGCTCAACAATAACAATTTCGTTTCCCATCCTTGCAACTTTTGGGCCGGCCTCATCACGTGATACATCATTCATCTCTGCTGCCTAGCAAGGGAGTGCGATCCTGATCTCCATTGGATCACTATCTTTAGATGTACACTTCTTCTATGGACCTCCTTTAACGTACAGTAGAAAAGAGAAGAGTATAGGGCACTTTGCCCTGTGTCCGTGGTTCCGCACAGGGAGCTATGTAATCATACATGCTATCCTGTATGCCCCGGAGCTGACAAGCTGTTGGCCATTGCCTAAAGGAGTAGGGATATATATGCTCTTTGACGGAGAGGAACGTGACAACGGGATCCATCTTATAGATCGTTTGTGTTGAAGGAAAAGGTTGAAGCTTTGTGCACTAACTTATTTGTAAGGTCTGCCTGAAGAGGTACATCTTTAGAAAAGTGGCATGAGTTTCATCTGTTTACTAGATCAAGTAACTTTATAGGACTCTCATATATATAATTTGATTGCATTTCACTCTCCCAATTCTAATTTGGATAATGTTTTTGGTTGATTGCATAATTCTTTAGAAAATTTCTGATAAACCATGCTCCTAATGGATCTTACACAGTTTGTATATATGGAGGTGTAATCACTAGGCCACTCCTTAAATATCAAACTGATTTGAATATATATACAAAAAGATGTGGCAGTACACTATAACATTTGACTCACCCAAATATAAATATAGAGAATTCAGATGTACACCGGGTCTTGAATCTAGATTTAAGGAAAGAAAAGTTAATTTGATCCTGTCTCCAGTCGTTGGACTAATTGTTTTGAAGCACTTAATTCCAATCAAACTGTAAATTAACATAGTTTTATTTAAGTTGTTCAGTCCGTACGCAAGGCGGAGCACTACAGTATTGTGCTAAAAGAAGTACTAATTAATCCTCTCGCACCTAGTTCCAAGCAACAAAACTTGTTCCACTAGCTAAGAGTGGAAGAACTCGCAGGCCTTTTACGCACTAAAACGTGAAGACAGCTTGCAAATTAAACTTGGGATAGAACTCAACAGAACCCAAGAACTAGGTACCAAGTAGTGATCAAATGATCCAAACTAATTCATATCTATATGCATGACATATTATTTTATTTACAGGCCGGATAGCTTTGTTTCCACAGTAGCCATAAGATCATCGTAACGTGATTAAGAAAACATACACACGACAAACGTAGTCATATATACCAGCCCCTTCATCTCACAAAGTTTATACTTTATATTATATATACTAAATATATTATGTTATACTCACGTCCTCACCTGCACCATACATTTCATGCAAAGCAAAGCCCGTGTAATTATGGGTACGTCTCTGGGAGCAGATAACCAAGCAGCTCGCAACACCCAACTGAGGGCCCCTCCCTCACCGCAACGAGGTCTCTCACCACCTCACCCATGCCCGGTCTCGCCGCCGCGTCCGCCGCCGTGCACCTGACGGCCAAGCCCATGGCCCCGATGATCTCCACCTTCCTCTCTGCGGGGAGACCAGTCATTGATGGGTCCACCCACTTTTCCACGTGGCACTCTGCATAGGAACGTTGGGCCCACACTACGACTTCGCCTGTTCCGCCAAGCTCGGGGTCCGTCGGAGGTCTTCCCGTCAGTAGCTGGATGAGGAGGACGCCGAACGAGTAGACGTCGCTCTTCTCCGTCAGCTCGTTCTCCTCTCCTGCCTCTGCAACCATGCATCGCAGTACCATCACACGTTAGAGATCGCCAATTACAGTGGTACCTTGAGTAATGGATTCGGCAACGTAGATGGTGAGGGAGTTCACAGTCTCATCACCTGCAGCTGGGAGGCCGCTTCTCGGCGGCGACGAGGTGCCGGGGACGTGGAGACGCAGGAGAAGGCGCGGCTTGGCTGCCTCTTCTTTGTTCACCAGAAGGATGTGCTCCGCCGAGATGCTCCCGTGGAACCCCGCCATCCTGCACTTGTGGTGCAGTCGGCGAAGCACCCTCGCCACTCCGATCGCCACTCTCCAGCGTTGCCCCCAGTCCAGCTCTCGTAGCGCACCGTCCCTTCCACCCAGACGTTTGCCTTGTAGGAACTCGTGCAGGAAAACCCATCTTCTCTCCGATCGGCACGCTGCCACCAAGCTCGCCACATTCGGGTGCCGGAACCTCCCGATGGTGGCTACTTCGCGCCATCCGAACGTTGGTGGAGCCGCTGACGCCTCGCTGACGGCGAGCCGGACAGCGGCAGGGCCTCTACCATAGGAGAGAACACTGCCGTCCTTGACGGACGACAGGAAGCCCTCGACTACCGGCAATCTCGATGCCCTCTCGTCGAATATTTTGACCTCCCAGACGTTGCCTCCGTCCACCTTCTTGATGGTCTGAAGCTCTTTTCTCCGCCACCATAACAGAAGCAAGAGAAAGAGAGACAGAGACAGCAGCAGCAGCACTGCACTCAGCGCCGTAACCGACAACGGCCAACGTGGAGACTTGCATGCCGGCAATCCGCTTCTGGGACTGCCTCCGCAGAGGCCGTGGTTCCCCGCCACAGCGCTGGAATTTATGCTGGAAAATGCCGCCGTCGCTGGCAGAACGCCGCGTAAGTGGTTGTGCGACACGTTCACTGACACCAAGGACTGGGTCCTCCCGAGGTCGGGTGGGATTTCACCGGAGAAGCGGTTCTCCGACAGGTCAAGCTCGCTGAGCTCCGGCAGACTGGACAAACCCGCCGGGATCTCACCAGATAGTTGGTTGTTGCTGAGGTCGACATGTACAAGCTTCCGGCAGCGCATTATACTCTTGGGAATAGGTCCGTTGAGTAGATTGTTGGAAAGCTTCAGCTGAGCCAAACCGGAGAACCTTCCGATCCCGACGGGGACAGAGCCCGAGAAGCGGTTCTCCGACAGGTCGAGCGTCTCAATCTGCACGCTGCCGAAAGAGTCCGGCAGGGACCCGTTGAACTGGTTCTTCGCCAGTTTCAGCATCCTTAGCGTCGGCATCTCCCATCTCCGGTTGTCTATCCTGCCTCCAAACTCATTGCCGGAAAGATCAAGATAGTACACCAGTGGGAGCTGGGTAAACTGGGATGGGAGTTCCCCGGAGAGGAGGTTGTCCTCGAGACGAATCCTCTGCAAGCTCCTGCAGGAAGCCACGCTGCCTGGGATCCCTCCCTGCAGGGAGTTGGAGAATAGGATGAGCTTGGATAGTTGGCCAGAGCTGCAGAGGTGTTCAGGTATCATTCCGTCGAGCATGTTGGACGAGAGGTCCAGCACGGTCAGGTTACTCCCAAGTCCAAGACCAACGGGGATCCCGCCGGAGATGGCGTTCATCCAGAGCTGCAGCACTCGGAGTCTGGGGAGAGAGGTCACGGCCACCGGAATTTTACCTGTAAACTGGTTTGAGAAGAGCTGGAGTATCTCCAACTCCTTCAACTTGCTGACATCTTCGGGGATCTCGCCGGACAGGTTGTTGTCACTGAGGTCTAGAGATATCAGCGCCGTGAGGTTGTAGATGGACAGTGGGATCGGGCCGGACAGATGGTTCATGTAGAGAAAGAGATACCTCAGCTTCCGGAGGTTCCCCAGCGTGGAGGGGATGTTCCCGGTGAGGTTGTTATAGACAAGGTCGAGGTGGTTCAAAGCCGTCATGTTGCCGATCTCCGGCGGGATAGACCCGGACAAATTGTTGTATCCGATGTACATCCACTGGAGTGCAGTCATCAGCCCAATCTCCAGCGGGAGCTCCCCCACCAGCTGGTTCGAAGCCAGCGTCAGGAACCGGAGATTCTCCAGGTTGGAGATGGATGCCGGAATCCGCCCGCCGAGAACGTTTCCCCCGAGGTCGAGCATCGTCAGGTTGGTGAAGACCTGGAGCCGCTCCGGTATCTCGCCAGAGAAGTAGTTGTTGGACAGGTCGAGCACCTCGAGGCTGCTACTCGAGCCGCCGAGCCCAAAGTCCATGGCGCCGGAGAAGTTGTTGTTGCTCATGTTGAGGTACGTAAGAGACGGTGGAAGAGAGAGGAAGCCCATCTCGCCGGAGAGAGAATTGACGGAAAGGTCGATGATCTCGACGAAAGGCAGGAAGAAGAGGGTGGAAGGGAGCGTCCCGGACAAGTTCATGGCTGTGAGAGCGACGCCGGAGACGTGGGAGGAGTTATCGCAGGTGACCCCGCGCCAGCCGCAGAAGTGGGTGGCGGAGTTCCAACTGGAGAGGAAGTTGAGCGGGTCATTGAACGAAGACCGGGCGACCAGGAGCACCTCCCGCTCATCATCATTACTACTACCACACGGCAACGGGTCACATGCGGAGGCAGCCGCACCGGAGACCGCCGCCAGCACCAGCAACAGGAGAGGCAGGTGGAGAAAGAGGAAGGGCTGCCGCAGTGGTGCAGCTGCCGCCGCGTCGGTCATCTTCCGCAACGGGCTAGAACGATGAAAACGTTATATGCGCTACACGCGGCGGAAGGGAAGGCAGCGGCTGGTTAAATAGGCCGTGGCAGTGGCCATGAAAGTGTGCGAAGACGATTAGGGTTTGCTCAAATCTTGCTTCTCATCCCTCGGAGGAGTCGTCGTATTTTCCTCTTATATTTATAACAATTACATTTGTATATACAACACTAGATTATTAGTTGTATTATGTTACAAGGTTACACAGGAAATGATTGCTGCTGGTAATGCCTGGTATGGGCCGGGAGGTGGGTCGGGGGCGAAGACGCCCTTTGACCTAATACTCCACAACGAGAATTTGAAAAGGTGAGCCGGCCGGACTAGCTTGCAGCGGTGACCGCATGGTGGTGCTGCGGCATTTGACTGGAGAAACCCGAGGCGCCGGCCCCCGGCGTGCGAGAGGGTGGCCTAGCCAAGAGGTGCAGGCGGCAGTTAAAAGGGTGGCCGTCTTTTACGTCTTGGGGGTGCTGCATCTGCTACAAGTAGCAGTACTGTTCTGTCACTGTCCCCGTGTCACCACCATCCCTCTGTCACTCTGTGTCTGTCTGTGTTTGGGGAATGTGCAGCGTGCTGTCGAGGTCGACGCCCGTTTTTTTCTCGGGTCCCTCCACTCGAGCCACGCCCGGCGCCGCCCGCATTCCCTTTCTCGCTGCCCCCCGCCGTGGAGGGGCCTTCTGGGATTCTGTGGATAATGGCTGTCAGCCTCACTTGGATCCATTGATTGGGAGGTGAAAGCGGCAGGGCTGATCTCAGGGAGGAAGAGTGCCACTGGCGGCGCAAGTTAATCTGATTCTTTGCATGCAGTAGAGGTGGGCGCTGAAATGGAGGAGCTTGCAAGACTAGAATCTTCGCCACGGATTAAGACAGTGTTTGATAATATTTTTACAGTGTAGATTTTAATTTTTAATAATTAATAATTATTTTTAATTATTAAATATGTAAAAATGTTTTTAAATATGTAAAAATAGATTTTAAATGATTGGAGAGAGATAAAGAGAAAAATACAATGATGATGTCTTAAATTTTAAATTTAAAAAATTGGTGTAAAGTAACTTTTTAACAGATTTTGAATTTAAAATAAATAAAATCATTCAAAAACCTTAACGCACGATGCCTAAAGCAGCGTTTGAAAAGGTTGTCAAATATTGAAAATCAGCAAAATTAGTTAATTCCCTCCACAATCGCGCCGTGATCTACCACCATTTTGCAGGTGTAGGTGACAAAGGATCTCATCATCCATATCCCACCCATAAAAGGCAAATAAAATAAATAAAAAAATAGCACCCTCTCTATATATCTCTCTCTTTGCCGTGCCCCGGCCCAAATCTGTAAGAACGGAGAGAAATTGACTTTTTGAAAGAGTAGAGAGAGAAAATGACCTCTCTCTATCTCTCTCCCACATGAAATCCGTTGCGCGCGAAGCCAACCACGTCGAAAGCGTAATTAATTTTGACAATAATTTTATAGGTCAAATCATCCCCAAATCTGTTCCAAACGTTGTCAAGATCCACACGTTCTCTTTGTAGAAGAGACTATTAATATTAAAATTGGAGCGATTGTTCTGTTGGGTATCATCCTTCGGTAATGGGTGTCTGAGAGGTGACATTAAGTTGGTTCTTGATCGTTTAATGAGAAAGTTTACAAATTTGATGCAAAATGCTTGATATGGTGTAAGAATGTTGAGCGGCTACTTGTAAGTTGCAACAATCAGAATTGGTCTGCTAGAGGTGCTAAAATGGATCTAAGCACAATAATAAATTTAAGTAGATTTGATAATCGGATATGATAAATTATTTTTCACTTAACAGGGGGGTTAACTTTTAGATAGACTTGATACTCGAGATAAACTAAACTCGGGTGTTAAGTTTTATATGCGGGTAAATAAGTGTAAAGCCGGGGGGGGGGGGGGTTGATAATTATCCACCCATGGAGGGGGGATAAAAATTATCCTTAGAAAAAAAACTCATTAAATGTTGTACTATTTTTTAAAAAAATCGTGTTTCTCTCATTAATACATGTATACATGATGTCAAATTAGGGATAAAATAGTGATATCTATATATCCTATCACAACACATCACATCATATTAAAAATTCAGTACCCTTCATAACTATTCCTCATTAAATCATCACAAATCAAATAACTTCTATTTACCCTATCCTCACTTCCCTTATTATCTGGTTATCAAAGAGCTACAGCTACTTAGGCGACAGTTGCACCTCATCTCATTAATTCATGTGCGAGAACAATATTATCAAAGCAAGAGAGACAAGAAAGAAAGTGATATAAAGACATTGGTGGCTGCAAATATTAATCCTGATAATTATGGGAAGAATACATGATACTTGCTGAGCAAATTTATAATGTTAGATCAAGACACTAAGCAGGGAAAAAAAGAAAGATCGACCAACTTAAATAATGGGCCTACTCTTTAAAGTGGATTGTTTTTTTTTAAACCTACAATACATCGATTAAATTGTACATATACATCGTTAGACAGGACTTGGTGTCATAATTTCTTTTGATACTTGCGAGGCTGTACGGGGTACACGCAGCTTGTATAACTCTTATGGGTGTGGTAGCACTCGTTTGTCCATGAACAGCTTTATATATTTTGACGTGTTTTATAAAAATGTGATCATCCGTAAATTTGGACATCAAATTGAGCCATTTGTTTTTTTATGTTACGATCTAAGATAAGTGAATTCATTTCCACGGTCAGAAACTTATAACAAAGAAAATATATTTTAACTAGTATTAAGAAGTTCCAACAAGAGTGCGTGATCCGACCTTAGCTCAGTGGTAGAGCGGAGGACTGTAGTACGGTAAATGCCTTGATCAGATATCCTTAGGTCGCTGGTTCGAATCCGGCAGGTCGGATATTTTTTTAAATTTTTTTATAGCTTATTGATGCATATGCACATGATCCTAAAGGATTTATGGGCCCAAAAATATTCAGTCTTTTTACTCTCGATCTTTGAAAACATTCTCGATATACATCAATGCATAGATACTCTTTTTCGTTGTTTAAATTTATTTTAAAGTTTATTGATGCATATGCACATGATCCTAAAGGATTTATGGGCGCAAAAATATTTCACAGTCTTTTCACTCGATCTTTGAAAACATTCTTGGTATACATAAATGCGTAGACACTCAAAGAGTACGTGATGCTCTCCAAAGTATTTGACGGAAGAGAAATGGTAGCTGGTAGTTTTTCTACCTATTTAGGATGAGACTGGTGTCGTGGGTATGTATAGTTTCGAGCTCCACTTCGTATAACATTTTCTCAATAAAAAACAGTCTTTAATTATCACCTATTATGTTAACAGCGACAAATAATAATTTAAAAATGACAAACATATTTTATATAAGAATGGAAAAAGTATAGAAAAGTTGGTGAGAGTCACACAGAATTTAATCAATCCCCTCCAAGAAAGAAAAATTTATTAGGGACGGACAGTAAGCCTCGGTTTGGCAATGGGTTGGAGTTAACTCCAACCCATGATTAAAGTTGTACATAGTTAACTCATTTTTTAGTTTGTTTTCTTGTGTGTTAACTCAGTTTAACTACAGTGAGTTAACCCACTTTCTCTTGAATTACTTTGGCAAGATAAAATGAGTTAACCCACTTTCATATCAAAAAGTGACTTGAAAAAAAAATAGCATTAATATTATGTTGAGAAAAGAGAAAGTAGCAATTAATATTGTGTACCGCCAAGATAAAAAGTAGTTAACCGACTTGAGTTAACTCCAATCCACCTCTACAGGTGGGTTGGAAAATTGTGAGTTACTCACATCTGACTCACTTTTAATCTAACCCACTTGAGTTAACTTTTTTTTGTTACCAAACTACATTTTGAGTTAACTCTGAATTAACTTTGAGTTAACTTTAAGTTAACTCGTTACCAAACTGAGGCTAATTGTTCCTCAGGAAAGTTTAGTAGGAGTTTGATAGTATTTAAATATTTTCAACCCAGAAGGCAATGTCGTGTGTTCTACAAATCATATCTATGATACGTCTAGAAGGTAACGGTTCGGTCCTTATTGATCCAGTTTGGCCAACCCAGACCAAATAGAATCATAATGCCATTCCAAATCAAATCGAACTGGAGTTATTCCGATTTTTAACTCTGGTTCGGTTTAGTTTAAATTAAAATTTTATATTTAATTAAATATAATTAATATTTATATATTAAAAAGAAGATGAAAATTAAAAAAATATGTATATCTATATGAAAATTAGTCATATAATTATTTTTTAATATTTATATTATATATTAGATAAATTAATCAATTAAGAGTCTCTATTAAATATTTAACTTATTTTCTAATCTCTGACAAAACTGTAATTGATTACGGTAAATATTATTCTCTGTTATAATATGTGTTAAGTCTTGTTATAACAATGACGTCCTTATTACAATTAGAGATTCATAATTAATTTGTCATATATATACATAAATATTATTATAATTATATTAAAATTAATTTTTTCAATTTATACGATTGGACCTCGATTTCATAATTGTGAAATTGAACTAAATAAATTTTGGTTCAAATCGAATCAAATTGACTAATTTAATCTGATTCTGTTCGATTCCTCAGTTTGAAACAAAATATTCAGCCCTAAATAAGTCCACTTTTAAATGACTTAATGGGCTATATTATCTGCCGATGGTCCTCCTTTGCTCCCGTGGGCTGGGCGGCGGAAACGATAAGCCACTAAGACGGACACAGGGTCAGTGCAATAATAGTAGCCCTTGCAACAGTTTTTTTCTTTTGAGAAGAGGAATTTTTTTTGGTCAAGAGTAACATCGTATAGGCATGGAAGCTAGGCCAAACACCCCGGCCCCTTTGGTGATCAAGATGAACAAATCACATCATTGATTATTATATTACAAAGATGAAACGAGTCATGTCATTGATTAATTATGATATTGTAAAGATGAACAAATCATATCATTGATTATTATATATATTGCATTGTGCCCATCCTCTAGTCAGCTAATATAAAAGTTGTAGCATATATAGTGTTAATTATAAGTATTTTTCTGAGTTGTACATTGGATTAATATGTAATAAGTATTTCTCTATTAAGAAGCTAGGTAATTAGTATACATATATAGAGTAATTATCTTCTAAGATTATTGAAGGTCGGTATAATTACCTGCATGCCGTGCGATGTTCGTTTCACCTGCTTTGATTAATGCTGATAGCTAGTAAGATTATGTCCGGCGATCGACAGGAGGAGATGTTCTGTGCTCGACCCCCTCCTCTCATTGATAATTTGCTAGTCTCATGCTTGATCTCTATTGCGAATTAGCAACGTGGGTCCCTGTTTAATTCGTTCCAATCAACGCGTAGGTAACGATCATGAAAAGACGCTAATCTTTTAGTCACTTTGTACATCATTTAATGTAGTATTATAGTCTGGGTTCTTGTTGACACATAAAAAGGCGCCAATGAGATTCTATAAGAATATATATAGTTAATATTGACAAAAGTCACCTCACTCAGTTTTGGATAGGTGACAAAGTTAGAGTCAAGTCTGATGGCTCTGATCAATTGAAGATCAAAGAAATCATCAAAGACTCCGCAATAGGTATCACATATGAAGCACACAGATAAAGGCTGCAAAGGTCAATTAAAGGTGATCAAAGGTCTGGGATCTTGGTTAAAAAGATAAACTATATGATCAACGCGACAAACCCGACTAAAGCCCACGGTGCTAGCTAGCTATAGTCAAAATAAATTACCTAGACATGCCATCTCTTAATTAGGGCCCGCCAGCCATGAGTCAACTTGGTCGGTGATCCGATGGGACTTGGTATCCGTGAGGTCAACTCAATTTTAATCTCAGGAGACGGCCCATAGTCGACGAAGCTATCGGTTTCTTGAGCCTAGCTATTGACCAACAGTCAACCTAGCAATTAAGTGATCCAGACTGCTTACCATGGTCCATGAAGTCATCTCAACTGATGCAGGCTATGAAGTATCAAACTCCATTGGCGATCTCATGAGGCCCATCTCCGATTAAGTCAACTGATCAACTTATGGATCTTATAACACCAGTCGGTCATGAAGTCCACTCAGTTGGTGATGACCTATTGCATGGCGATCCTACGTACTCACTGGTCATGAAGTCTATTCAAATGGTGAGATTGCGAGGGTGGATGGCCGTACAATCTACTAATTAGTTGGAGACTTTTTGAAGAAGGGCTCGGTTTAGTTTATGAGCCTCTTTAATGTTTTTACATCCTCATGACTTAAATATTTAGGCTCATAAATCCACATTGGTCGCCAGTCGTTATTGACAGTTGTCAACTACATATCGATCACAGCTGCAGTAGCGATCTATTAATTAAGGGTCAGTGGGGTCACAAGACTCCACTGAATTGAAATTTTCTATTAGACATGTAAAATTCGCTATTAGTGAGTCCACCGGATCAAGACAATATATTTAAGGGTGTATTAATTAAATGAAAATTTTAGATCCGCCGTTGACCAGCTGTCCATTAGATCGTTGTTGCGACCGCAACTGTGTTGTATGTGTGTCACTTTGCATTCACATGACTTTGATATGACGAGTCTTCTAATATGATTAACAACTCATGCATCGAGTATTATTTTACCGAGAATTTGAAATATGTATAGAAAGATGAAGGAATGCTTAAGTGCAGGTAAAATAATAGTGAACTATATCTGTAGAGATATTCTTTAGTCCCACATTGAAAGATAGTGAGAACAAGTGTGTGCTTATCAGCAAGAGTCTCACTTCTTCTCCCAAGAGGACCCTTTTAAAAGATAAAATCTCAAACATGAGGATAATACTTTTGAGAGACACACTTAAATCACGTCTCTTCAATATCAAACATGTACAGGCTACCGACAGTGTTCTGATTTCTTTTATTCCTCTTGTTTGTTTCTTTTCTTTAGTGCGTGTCTAGCGAACTAATTAAAGTCCGTCCCTTGGATGGACATTTTAATTATGTACATAGTCACCGGCGATGAAGTACTCATACACAGCACTACATAATCCGTGGATGACCACCACACTGCACGGAGGATTCTCTACTGTTTCAGCCTTGGAGATGTTGTGTGTATCATATAGATAGCACAGTGATACAAAGTGGGTCAGTGGTTTAGTCTTTCATTGTACATCTAATAAGATTTTACGATTTAAAGCCCCATCCCAATGATATAAAAATGAAAAAAATAGTACTGAGATAAAGCGATCGAAAACATTAAAAATCCATGTTTACATCAGCAAATTAACTGCCGGGTTCGAACTCTAGGGTTTCTTAATTATCTAGCTAGGGCGGAGATCTAGTGGTATATCCAATCACGCACTCATAGCCTGCAGGGTCGTAGTACAATAGACGGCAATTTTTAGAATTCGATTCCTCCTGATTCTGTAGACGAAAATTATATAGTCCCAAGTAGTGCCTAATTAGTTTTTGGAAGGTGTGATCTCTCTCCCCCCCTCCCCTCCCTGGCTCTCTCAATCTCCTTCAATGCCCTCTTCCTGAAAAGATGATCATATAATCCCAGTTGCATCAATTGCAGTTCCGACTCAAGGTGACCAATTGGTGTATTAATGGTTTCGGGTAGTGATTTGCCAAAATCACGAGCCCCACCCACAAAAGCAGGGACTGATCAGTACCATGAATTTCCTTTAGAGCACGACGGCAACAGAGGATGAGACGCCGGCACTCATGTTGAAGCAGCACAAGACAAACGCAGTGCATGCGTTGATGAAGATCCACTCTGCAACTACTTCCTCTTCAGAAGTACTGCTTCTGTACTGAACCTTCAATTACGACGTCACGGAGGAAACTTTTAGCTCAACCTTAAAGTCAATAGATCTGAGTTTAATTAATTAATGTGCACGAAGAACCTTAACCTGCATGCAGCTAGCATGTCACTGAGCTAAGCCGAAGCCTGTGGACGCTGACCGTCGAACGTTGCGCTTCAGTGCCCCGCTCATGATCAACGAATGGTCCGTGTGACTGTGTGAGGCCGGAAAAGATCCAGCTACTTTGCTCCGAAACAAGTACGTATGCCTCACATGTTGATCATCTCCTCAACCAAGTCGATCCTTCCCCGATCAAGGTAAGCCCTTGTTCACCTCCCATGCATATTTCGGTCACATGGGCCTATTATTTCCAGCACGCATGAAGGGTCACCATGATCCGCTGTGTTTTTCTTCATCTCCATTAAGATTAGTTTATACACTTCACAAGAAGGGCTAGCTACCGGGCACTGGCATTTTCCTTTCCTCAAAAGACAGCAAGGCCTAAAAGGTTTGTCCATGTATATATGGGATCGAGGAGGATGGGGGAGCATTAATTACTCCTCATTGGTCTTGGATTTACGTGTTTATAAGATGTTCTGATTTTGGAGCATGCTTCCCCTGAGATGAACATGATCCGGTTCGGTTTGAACCGAATAAAAAAAAATATTTTAAAGGCCAGACGAAACTCAAGTCCGCCCAAGGATTTGGGAGGCGCTAGCCCACTGGGCTATGCGCTCCTTTCTAATATATATTAATTATTAAATATTTAATATCTATTCAGTTCATTCGGTTTTCCAGCAAGAAATCGAACTGAACCATGTGACCTCTCAACCCGAATCGAACCGAACTGGCCGGTTCGGTTCGATTTTTCGGGTTGGACCATATTGAACAGCCCTAGCTTCCCCTTACATCTCCACACAGAGGACACGCGTTGCTATTTCCGTCATCATTAATTATTGTATCCGTGGAAGAAGTTGGATGCTTCATTGAGATCGTATATGGGCGGCTGATCAGTGAACTTCTTCATCTGCCGAGATGATGTTTTCTTTCTCTAGGATATGTATGCGTTTTTAATCTTATATGTTTCGAGTATTCATTTTAATTAAAGAAAGTTCTTAGTCAATTTTGCGACAAATTCACTTATACGAGGGTCTTTGTGATCAGACGCAAACGACTAATCTTTGTCAGAGGCCCCACAGGTTCACCATGAAAAATATATTTTGTCACATCCTGAGATCGTACGCAGCGAAAATATTATTGAGAGATTAAAAGTTGATATTCTGAGACGCGAATAGTCGATAAAGAAGTCTCTAATTAGCGACTTTTAGATGTGTATCTACACAACATAACAAGACTCATATAATAAACACAACTAAACTAATATTCCAACTCTCATTAATGTTAAACCCAACATTATTAACTTCAACTCATAATAATTCAGGGAAAAGAAACAATCCTACTACATCGAGCCACTCTCAAAATAAACCAACTATAGATACTAAGCATAGGATGCGCTCATCACTCTGATGCATTCCCGTCTGAAGCCCGACCTTCCTCTTCCTAGTCTATATCACCTAAAATGTTAAGAAACAAATATGATCAAACTAGCCCAGTAAAATTTACATCTCAACGTGCGAGCAGTAATATAAGTGATAACGGTTTAATAATTAGGCAATATGATAATCAAGATATGCATGAACGATAAACTAACACAACACGATATGAAAGCAGATAGATTGAACAAGGAAGATTGAATAATTAAGATCTAGCATGATGTAACTGTTGACACTATATTTTTTTTATCCTTTATTTTGGTGATAACAAAACTCATGATTAACTTAAATTATATGAATATATTAATATCATATTTTCCTCATAATACAACATATTGTGGCACTATCATTTCATGATTTGCACTGGAAAGCTAAAGCGATTGTTGTTCAATGCATATCGATTATTGTGGACACCCCATTTCACAAATGGGCCCAAAATCGCCGGCCCATTACCCAAAGCCGCTGGCCCGTTACCCAACCCGCCAGCATCACGTCCGGCCTCTCATGGGCTGTACAGAAGAAGGCCAAAAGGCCCACTCAAAGAGCCACCGAGGCCCATGTAAAGGAAGCTTATCTCACCCCATAAAGTTGGGGGGGTGAGAGTAAGCATGTGTGACACCTCCCAAAAGGGAGTGCCACAATGAAAAAAGGCAAGTCTGCCATCTCTGCTGGCAGGGACCAGAATTGGGGTTTTTCTGGGCTTCTCCTCCCTTCTAGAAGGTTTGGGCAAGGGGCCAGCAAGGGATACGTAGGAAGGCTTGGAGGGGGGCTGTTCTTGCATGAAAGAGGGTTTTTTTCTGGTCTGAAGAAGGAGGCAACTAGCAGAAGCAAGAGGAGCCCTGCGTTTTCTGCTCAAGAGGAGCTTTCCACCCGTGAAGAAGAAAGAGAGAGAGAAAGGTGAGAAGAGAAAGCAAAAGAGAGAGAGATCCTTCTTTGTTCTCTTGTCTTGTCACATCAAAAAAAGAGAAGAAGAAAAGGGTTCCCACGTTGGTATCTTCCCCCCTTCTTTTCTCTTGGGTTCTTGCCAAACCTTGTATCATCTCATCCTTTAATGGATAGACTTCATGCATAGCATTTAATGCTTGTTTTCCCCCCATTTCATTTGGGTTTTCTTTGTCTCTTCTCTCTTCACCATGGGGTTACGGGATGGGATGGCCTCTCTATAGAGGCACATCTCTCTCCCTTCTAACACCCCATATGAGGTCAAAGAGCCTCCCATACCTCAGTAATGAGGTCATGGGAGCATGAGACTTCATGCTCCATTCAATGCATGCATAGCATACCATTCTCTCCTCCAAATAGGCCACTTTCTACTGTTTGGGCCTGCAAAAACCGATTTTCCACTGCTCCAACAGCCCTTCAAGAGTCCCCTTTGTGTCCAATGTGCACCCATGGCCATGACCAAAGAGGTTGAGCAATAATGCTCATATCCCTTTGCTCAATGCCATTTCCAAAAGCCCATTCAAAAGAGTCCATTAAGCCTTGTTCGCCCTCCATAAGAGATAGTCTCATCACTGTTCAAACCGCCCCCATCAAAATCCCCATTGCGGTCAAGGTGCATCCATGGCAATGGCCAAGGGGATTGAGCAAATAATGCTCATATCCCTTTGCCCAATGCCATCTTCGAAAGACTCTTTCAAGGAGATCATCAAATCTGGTTCCCCCCCCCCCCCCCCCCCCCCATTTCAATAGACCATCCCATTGCGGTTTTCAGCCTCCCTTTGGTGTGCATTCAAGTTAGCATCAAAAGCCCTTCAAGAGCCCCATCTCGCTACTCAAAGGGGGTTTGGTAAATAATGCCTAAATCCCTTTGTTTAGCCCATCCAAGCAATGGGTTGCAATACCATCTCAATATCCAAAATCACCCCGGCCATGAGCAAGGGCGTTCTTGGAGAGAGGCGTTGTCATCCCTTTTGCACAGGTGACTGGCTGCGCCGATTCAGCCTGGTTCTGGTTCTGGCAGTCCTGTAAGACCAGAGCAGAGCTGCGCCGATTCGACGCTGGCTATCGCGTTGGCCGAAATTACGTGAGCAAAACCATTGCCCTACGTGACACCGGCTGATAAACAGTCAAAAGACACAATATTAGACCCATCCACATCCACGGATCGGACAATATGATGTTCGTGTCCGGGCGGGTGGGTTCACATGTGATTCATCGTCCCGCGGGTTGTTTGGCCATAACATTGCCCGAATCTCCGTAGGCATGCTTGGGGGATCGAGGTCATAGGCCGTCGGAGTTACGCCGTCTTACGACGTACACTCTCCCTGTTGGTGCCATCTCCGCTTGTGGTGGATGAGCATCGCGCTTTCCCCTCTATCACTACGATAAGGGGAAATGCTGCCGAATTTCCCCCGCGAAGGTCGAGTTGGCGCAAAATTCCTAAAAGAGGTCATTAGCTTCTAATTGAGTTGGCAACGTTGCGAACGAAAGCCAATTCGATGATGTCTATGATTTCAGCCGGGCTGCGCCGATTCGCCTTATCTCGTCAGCTGCGCCGATTCGAGGACGTCTGCGAAGTGCGTTGAGCCATCGAGCTCCGCCGAACAAATAGAACTCTGTTTCAAATGCTCAAGAGACCCGAACAGCAAATTAAAATCATTTAACGATATAAAAGAATTGCAAAAATACAAATTGAACCCCTTTCAAGCAAAGAGCAAAGACCACTCCATGTTTTACAAAAGATTAAAGGGCCAGATCAAATCCCCTTCTCCAAACGACCAAGTTCAACTCTTTCTAATGACGAAAAAATAAATAACCTTGTGGTTTTGCAAAAGATCGAAGGGTAAAAGTCAAACCCTCTTTTCAAAGAGTAAAAGACCGTCTCATGTTTTACAAAAGAATAAATGACCAATTCAACCCTTTTCAAGCAAATCAAAGGCCACCCCCATGCTTTCCAAAAGAGCAAGAGATCAAATTAGACATTTTCTCAAGTAATAAAAGATTGCATCGCCATGCACAAAAGAGTCAAACCGAACATTTCTAAACAAATAAATGATCATCACACGTTTTGCAACAAAAAAAAGGAAAATCAAATTGAAACGATTTTCAACAAAAGACCAAATTGTATCCATTTTCGAAAAAAGTTAAAGAGACCACCCTTTTCAAAATTACCTTTCTCAAATAGATTTAAAAGATCGAATTGGACCTTTTTCGTGGTAAAGGGGACCGATAAATAAATAGACAAAGAGATTGGGTAGCGGGTTGAGTGAAAGGTCTAATGGGTTCGGTTAGGCGTTCGTCTTGCTCCTTAATATTTCAGTTCAATTATGCTTTGCACCCTTTTATCGGATGTCCCGTTTTAAAGGTCACGAGGCTTTCTAATCTGGCGATTAATCAAGGGTTTTCTCTTTCTAAAAGGGATGTAATTAACGTCGTTGCGCTCAGGCAACGACGGGATTTTGGTCCAGGACCCGACCACTCACTTTCGTTTGACGAAGTCAAACGGCGCGCACAATAGACTTAAAGTCCTCCGACTTTCGGAGGCAAACCATCTGGTTGTCACTTCGGTGACTGGCACGCCCGCGCTGCGCGGATTGCCGATTCATCTCACGTCGCCATTGCTCGTGTAGCATCCGACGGGACTTGGATGGGCAATACGTGTACATCCATGAGAAAAAAAGAGAAAACATGATAAAAAGGACCAACACAATTTTAAAGAGATCTTTAGGAATTGTTAAATAAAATTTTCCCATTTCCACAATTATTGACTAAGTGCCACATCGATCACTATACAAAATATTGATTACAATTTACTTAAACATCGATTACATGAACATCGACTATACTTTCACATCGATTGCTCTCAATCGATTACTATTTAAGTCAACATCGATTTTTGCTTACTTTTACATCGATTATGGTTTTTTAAACATCGATTACTTTAAAACATCGATTACCTTAAAACATCGATTGTCTTAAACATTGATTACGTTCTCTTTCACTTGAACATCGGTTGTCCTAAATATCTATTATGTTCAAACATCGATTACAATACATTGTCATCATCAATTACATACATTAGAACATCGACTGCTTCACTTAAACATCGATTGCTCTTCATTTAAATATCGGCTGCCTTTATGAAACATCGATTGTCTCTATATTTCAAACCTTTCAAAATATCTTTGGCGCCCAATGAAAACTCAAATGCACTTCATATGCTTAACTTATTATTTCTCTGACTGAAGATCTTTTTGCTTGTCTCATAGGATCTATTCCTTCCTACAACAAAAGAAAATCACTTACATTCTATTTCTAGCTATCTGCAGGAAATACAGACAAAAGGCAAAAAGAGGTATGAGCCACCTGACAAAAGACTTCACGAGTCTAATCATCTACCTTGCATTAATGTCTGCAAGTCCACCTCTGGGCGTCGGACCGAAAAAATCTCCGAATCGGACCCAGTGCCGACCGGATAAGACGCAGAACTCCCCATTTTCAAGATTTTCTGGTAGTAACATCTCCCTCGATTACGTGAATCCCTGGCGGGGCAACCACATTGAGTCGGCGTGTCACGGCGATCGGAAGTTGTGTTCAACTCAGTGCGAGAACTCCAACCTAGGTCGTAGATATGGGTGCACAAACATTGTTGATATACTCACCCCTTCCGGATTATTCCCACCCCTTCAGTGAAAGAAATGGGCATAACTTTCCGCCCGGGTATTAGAATTGCTTATGTGACCACAATTCGGAATTGGCACTCCGAGACGGTCAACACGATGCTGGTTTTGCTATATTTGGGGGTCGAAATTCCACTACCGAGTGTGTGTACTAGTACACCGATTGTCGTACCCCTTGGGTAAGATGCAGATATTTGTTCGCCCGGCGATCGGAACTGCCCACGAGGCCCCAATTCAGAATCGACACTTCGACTGGGTCAGCATGGGTACGAATTTGGAAATTTCCGGTCCGGCTCCCAAATTTCTCTGCGGGAGTGTGGTCGCGGGCTGCCGATGCGATCACATACGGACACCCCTTCGATCAAATGGGTATAACATTCTGCTCGGTATCAGAATCAATTATAAGACCCCAATTCGGAATCGGCACTCAGATGCGCCCATCATTCTTTATTGCCTTAAGCTATAAGACGTTGTTTTGGGTCGAAAAACCTTCATTTCGCACTAAAAAATTGCAATTCCAGCAGACGATCTCTCTGTTTCCAAGGTTTGCTGGCAGTAACGTCTCCCTCGATTACGTGAATCCTTGGCGGGGCAACCACACTAAGTCAGCCTGTCATGGCGATAGGAAGTTGTGTTCAAATCGGCGCGATAACTCCACCCTAGGTTGTAGATATGGGTGCACAAACATCGCCGATATAGTCACCCATTCTTGATTATTCCCACCCCTTCAGCGAAAGAACTGGGCATAACTTTCCGCCCGGGTATCGGAATCGCTTATGTTACCACAATTCGGAATCAACACTCCAAGACGGTCGACAGGACGCTGGTTTTGCGGAATTCCATTCGGGGCCAAAATTCCACTGCCGAGCGTGTGTACTGGTACACCAATATCATACCCCTTGGGTAAGACGTGAATATTTGTTCGCCTAGCGATCGAAACTGTCCGCAAGGCCTCAATTCGGAATTGACACTTCGACCCGGTCGGCACGAGGTCGGATTCGGAAATTTCTGGTCCGACTCCCAAATTCCTCTCTGAGAGGGTGGTTGCGGGTTGCCGATGCGATCGCATATGGACACCCCTTCGCTCAAACGGGCATAACTTTTCGCTCGGTTATCGGAATCGCTTATAAGACCCCAATTCAGAATCGGCACTCAGAGGCGCCTATCATCCCTTACCGCCTCAGGTGATAAGACGTCGTTTTATGGTCGAACAACATTCATTTCGCACTCCAAAATTGTGATTCCACCCGATGATCTCTTCGTTTCCAAGATTTTCTAGCAGTAACGTCTCCCTCGAATACGTGAATCCCTGGCAGGGCAACCACATTGAGTTGGCCTATCACGACGTTCGGATGTTGCGTTCAACTCGGTGTGAGAACTCCACCCCAGGTCATAGATATGGGTGCATAAACATTGCCGATATAGTCACCCATTACAGATTATTCCCACCCCTTCAGCGAAAGAACTGGGCATAACTTTTCGCCTAGGTATCAGAATAGCTTATGTGACCACAATTCGGAATCGGCACTTCCAGACGGTCGACAGGACACTGGTTTCTCGAATTTCCGTTCTGGAGTCGAAATTGCACCGCCAAGCGTGTGTACTAGTACACCGATTGTCGTGCTCCATGGGTAAGACGCAGATATTTGTTTGCCTGGCGATCAGAACCGCCCGTAAGGCCCTAATTTGGAATCGACACTTTGACCCAGTCGGCACGAGGTCGGATTCGGAGATTTCCAATCTAGCTCCCAAATTCCTCTCCGGGAGTGTGGTCGCAGGCTGCCGATGCGATCGCATACGGACACCCCTTCATTCAAATCGGCATAACTTTCCACTCGTTTATTGGAATCACTTATAAGACCCCAATTCGGAATCGGCACTGAGAGGCGCCCGTCGTTCTTTATTGTCTCAGGCGATAAGACGCCATTTCAGGGTCGAAAAACCTTCATTTCACACTCCAAAATTGTGATTCCAACTGACGATCTTCTCGTTTCCAAGATTTTCTGGCAGTAACGTCTCTGTCGATTACGTGAATCCCTGTCGGGGCAACCACACTGAGTCAGCCTGTCACGAGGATCAGAAGTTGTGTTCAACTCGATGTGATAACTCCACCCCAGGTCGTAGATATGGGTGCACAAATATCACCGATATAGTCACCCCTTCCGGATTATTCCCACCCCTTCAGCGAAAGAACTGGGCATAACATTCCGCCCGGGTATCGGAATCGCTTATGTGACCACAATTCAGAATCGGCACTCTGAGACGGTCGACAAGACGTTGGTTTCACGGAATTCCATTTTGGGGCCGAAATTCCACTGCTGAGCGTGTGTACTAGTACACCGATTGTCCTACCCCTTGGGTAACACGCAGATATTTGTTCGCCCGGCGATCGGAACAGCCCGCGAGGCCCCAATTCGGAATCGACACTTCGACACGATCGGCATGAGGCCGGATTCGGAGATTTCCAGTTCGGCTCCCAAATTTCTCTCTGGGAGCGTGGTCACGGACTGCCGATGTGATCGTATACGAATACCCCTTCGCTCAAACAAGCATAACTTTCCGCTCAGTTATTGGAATCGCTTATAAGACCCCAATTCGGAATCGACACTCATAGGCGCCTATCGTCCCTTATCGCCTCAAGCGATAAAATGTCATTTTGGGGTCGAAAAACATTCGTTTCACACTCCAAAATTGTGATTGCTGATGATTTCTCAATTTCCAATGTTTTCTGGCAGTAATGTCTCCGTCGATTATGTGAATCTCTGGTGGGGCAACACATTGAGTCGGCCTATCATGGCGATTGGAAGTTGTGTTCAACTCAGCGCGAGAACTCCACCCCAGGTCATAGATATGGGTGCATAAACATCGCCGATATAGTCACCCCTTACGGATTAATCCCACCCCTTCAGCGAAAGAACTGGGCATAACTTTCCGCCCAGGTATCGGAATCTCTTATGTGACCACAATTCAGAAACGACACTCCAAGACCGTCGACAAGATGTTGGTTTCACGGAATTCCACTTCAGATCCGAAATTCCACCGCGGAGTGTGTGTACTAGTACCAATTGTCGTACCACTTGGGTAAGACGCGAATATTTATTCGCCTGGCAATCTGAATCGTCTGCGAGGCCCCAATTTTGAATCAGCACTTCGACCCGGTCGGCATGAGGTCAGATTTAGAGATTTTCGGTCCGGCTCCCAAATTCCTCTCCGGGAGCGTGGTCGCGGGCTGCCGATGCGGTCGCATAGGACCACCCATTCGCTCAAACGGGCATAACTTTCTGCTCTATTATCGGAATCGCTTATAAGACCCCAATTCGGAATCAGCACACAAAGGCGCCAGTCGTCTCTTAACAATTCAGGTGATAAGACATCATTTTGGGGTCGAAAAATCTTCATTTTGCACTCCAAAATTGCAATTCCAGTCGACGATCTCCCCATTTCCATGGTTTTATGGCAATAACGTCTCCCTCGATTACGTGAATCCTTGGCGGGGCAACCACACTGAGTCAGCCTGTCACGATGATCAGAAGTTGTGTTTGACGCGGCACGAGAACTCTACCCCTGGTCGTAGATATGGGTGCACAAACATCGCCGATATAGTCACCCCTTCCAAATTATTCTCACCCCTTCAGCGAAAGAACTGTGCATAACATTCCGCCTGGGTATCAGAATCGACACTCCGAGACAGTCGACAAGAAGTTCGTTTTGCGGAATTCCATTTGGGGCCGAAATTCCACTACCGATTGTCGTACACCTTGGGTAAGACGCAGATATTTGTTCGCCTGGAGATCGTAACAGCCGCGAGGCCCCAATTCGGAATCGACACTTCGACCTGGTCGGCACGAGCTCGGATTCAGAGATTTCCAGACCGGCTCCCAAATTCCTCTACGAGAGCGTGGTCGTGGGCTGCCGATGCGATCACATATGGACTCCCTTCGCTCAAACAGGCATAACTTCCACTCGGTCATCAGAATCACTTATAAGACCCCAATTCAGAATCGGCACTCAGAGGCGCCCGACGCCCTTTTGACTCAGGCGATAAGACATCGTTTCGAGGTCGAAAAACCTTCGTTTCACACTAAAAAATGGCGATTCCATCCGACGATCTCCCCGATTCCAAGGTTTACTGGCAGTAGCGCGTCCCTCAATTTTGCAAATCGCTGGCGGGGCCAACACACGGAGTCGGCCTATCACGGCGATCGGAAGTCGTGTTCAACTTGGCTCGAGATCTCCACCCCAGGTCGTAGATATGGGTGCACGAACATCACTGATATAGTCACCCCCTCCGGTTTATTCCCACCCCTTGAGCGAAAGAACTGGGCATAACTTTCATCCTGGGCATCGAAATTGCTTATGTGACCACAATTCAGAATCAGCAATCCGAGACGGTCGACAGGGCACTGGTTTGGCGGAATTTCGTACCGGGGCCGAAATTTCACCGTGGAGCATGTGTACTAGTGCACCGATTGTCGTACACCTTGGGTAGGACGCAGATATGTGTTCGCCGGCGATCAAAATCGCCCGCGGGGCCCCAATTCGAAATCGGCAGTTCGACCCGGTCGGCACAAGGATGCATTCAGAGATTTCCGGTCCGGCGCCCAAATTCCACTCCTGGAGCGTGGTCGAGGGCTGCCGATGCGATCGCATACGGACACCATTTCGCTCAAACGGGCATAACTTTCCGCTCGGTTATCAGAATCGCTTATAACACTCTAATTCGGAATCAGCATTCAGAGGCGTCAATCACCCCCTTATTGCCTCTGGCAATAAGATGTCGTTTCAGAGTCGAAAAACCTTCGTTCCGGACTCTAAAATTGCGATTCCAGCTGACGATCTCTCCGATTCCAAGGCTTTCTGGTAGTAGCATGTCCCTCGATTACGCGAATCGTTGGCGTGGCCAACACACGGAGTCGGCCTATCACGGCGATCAGAAGTTGTGTTCAACTCGGCTCGAGATCTCCACCCCTGGTCGTAGATGTAGGTGCACGAACATCGCCGATATAGTCACACCCTCCAGTTTATTCTCACCCCTTAGGCGAAAGAACTGGGCATAACTTTCCTCCTGAGCATCGAAATCGCTTATGTGACTAGAATTCAGACTCGGCACTCCGAGACGGTCGACAGGGCACTGGTTTGGCGGAATTCCGTTCCCGGGCCGAAATTTCGCTGCGGAGCGTGTGTATTAGTACACCAATTGTCGTACACTTGGGTAGGACGCAGATATTTGTTCGCCCGGCGATCAAAACCGCCCGCGAGGCCCCAATTCAGAATGGGCACTTCGACCCGGTCGGCACAAGGTCGCATTCAGAGATTTCCGATCCGGCGCCCAAATTCCACTCTGGGAGCGTGGTCGCGGGCTGTCGATGCGATCGTATACGGACACCCCTTCGCTTAAACGAGCATAACTTTTCACTCGGTTATCAGAATCACTTATAAGAACCCAATTCGAAATCGACACTCAGAGGCACCCATCGCCCCCTTATTGCCTCAAGTGATAAGACGTCGTTTCGCGGTCAAAAAACCTTCGTTTCACACTCCAAAATTGTGATTCCAGCCAACGATCTTCCTGATTCCAAGGTTTTCTGGCAGTAGCGCGTCCCTCGATTATGAAAATCGCTGGCGGGGCCAACACACAGAGTCGGCCTATCATGACGATCAGAAGTCGTGTTCAACTCGGCTCGAGATCTCCACCCCAGGTCGTAGATATGGGTGCACGAACATCGCCGATATAGTCATCCCCTTCGGTTTATTCCCACCCCTTGAGCGAAAGAACTGGGCATAACCTTCCGCCCGGGCATCGGAATCGCTTACGTGACCACAATTCGGAATCGGCAATCTGAGACGGTCGACGAGGCACTGGTTTGGCGGAATTCCGTTCTAGGGTCGAAATTCTGCCGCGGAGCGTGTGTACTAGTACACTGATTATCGTACATCTTGGGTAGGACGTGGATATTTGTTTGTCCGGCGATCGAAACCGCCCGCGAGTCCCCAATTCGGAATCAACACTTTCACCCGATCGGCACAAGGTAGCATTGGGAGATTTCCGGTCCGGCGCCCAAATTCCTCTCCAGGAGTGTGGTCGCGGGCTGCCGATGCGATCACATACGGACACCCCTTCGCTCAAACGGGCACAACTTTCCGCTCGGTTATCACAATCGCTTATAACACCCCAATTCGGAATCGGCACTCAGAGGCGCCCATCACCCCCTTAATGCCTCAGGCAATAAGATGTCGTTTCGGGGTCGAAAAACTTCGTTTCGCACTTTAAAATTGTGATTCCAGCTGATGATCTCCCCGATTCCAAGGTTTTATGGCAGTAGCCTGTCCCTCGATTACGCGAATCACTGGCGGGGCCAACACACGGAGTCGACCTATCACGGCGATCAAAAGTTGTGTTCAACTCGGCTCGAGATCTCCACCCGTGGTCATAGATATGGGTGTACGAACATCACCGATATAGTCACCCCCTTCGGTTATTCCCACCCCTTGAGCGAAAGAACTGGGCATAACTTTCCGCCTGGGCATCGGAATCGCTTATGTGACCACAATTCGGAATCGGCACTCTGAGACGGTCGACAGGGCGCTGGTTTGGCGGAATTCCGTTCTCGGGCAAAATTCCGCCGCAGAGCGTGTGTACTTGTACATCGATTATCGTACACCTAAGGTAGGACGCAGATATTTGTTCGCCCGACGATCGTAACCGCTCGCGAGGCCCCAATTCGGAATAGGCACTTCGACCCGGTCGGGACAAGGTTGCATTAGGAGATTTCCGGTACGGCGCCCAAATTCCTCTCCGGGAGCGTGGTCGCGAGCTGCCGATGCGATTGCATACGGACACCCCTTCGCTCAAACGGGCATAACTTTCCGCTCGGTTATCAGAATCGATTATAAGACCCCAATTCGAAATCGGCACTCAGAGGCGTCCGTCGCCCCATTATTGCTTCAGGCGATAAGACATCGTTTCACTGTAAAAAAACCTTCGTTTCGCACTCCGAAATTGCGATTCCAGCCGACGATCTCCCTGATTCTAAGGTTTTCTGGCAGTAGCGCGTCCCTTGATTACGCGAATTGCTGGTAGGGCCAACACACGGAGTCGGCCTACCACGGCGATCGGAAGTCGTGTTCAACTCGGCTCGAGATCTCCACCACAGGTCGTAGATATGGGTGCACGAACATCGCCGATATAGTCACCCCCTCCGGTTTATTCCCACCCTTTGAGCGAAAGAACTGGGCATAACTTTCCGCCCGGGCATCAGAATCGCTTATGTGACCGCAATTCGGAATCGGCACTCTGAGACGGTCGAGAGGGCACTGGTTTGGCGGAATTCCGTTCTGGGGCCGAAATTCCGCCGCAGAGCGTGTGTACTAGTACACCGATTGTCGTACACCTTGAGTAGGACGCGGATAGTTGTTCGCCCAGCGATCGAACCCCCCGCGAGGTCCCAATTCGGAATCGGCATTTCGACCCGGTCGGCACAAGGTCGCATTCGGAGATTTCCAGTCCGGTGCCCAAATCCTCTCCGGGAGCGTGGTCGTGGGCTGCCGATGTGATCACATACGAACACCCCTTCGCTCAAACGGCCATAACTTTCCGCTCGGTTATTAGAATCGCTTATAAGACCCCAATTCGGAATTGACACTCAGAGGCGCCAGTCGCCCCCTTATCGCCTCAGGTGATAAGACGTAGTTTCGGGCTCGAAAAACCTTAGTTTCACACTCTGAAGTTACGATTTTAGCCCACGATCTCCCCGATTCAAAGGTTTTCTAGCAGTAGCGCGTCCCTCGATTACGCGAATCGTTGGCGGGGCCAACACATGGAGTCGGCCTATCACAGCGATCGGAAGTCATGTTTAACTCGGCTCGAGATCTCCACCCCACGTCGTAGATATGGGTGCATGAACATTGCTGATATAGTCACCCCCTCTGGTTTATTCTCACCCCTTGAGCGAAAGAACTGGGCATAACTTTCCGCCCGAGCATCGAAATCGCTTATGTGAACACAATTCGGAATCGGCACTCCGAGACGGTCGACAGGGGGTTGTTTGGGGGAATTCCATTCCGGGGCCGAAATTCCGCCGCGGAGCGTGTGTACTAGTACACCGATTGTCGTACACCTTAGGTAGGATGCAGATATTTGTTCGCCCGGCGATCGAAACAGCCAGCGAGGCCCCAATTCAGAATTGAAACTTCGACCTGGTCGGCACAAGGTCGCATTCGGAGATTTTCGGTTCGGTGCCTAAATTCCTCTCCAGGACCGTGGCCGCGGGCTGCCGATGTGATCACATACGGACACCCCTTCGCTCAAACGGGCATAACTTTTCGCTCGGTTATCATAATCGCTTATAACACCCCAATTCGGAATCGGCACTCAGAGGCGCCCGTCACCCCCTTATTGCCTCGAGCAATAAGATGTCATTTCAAGGTCGAACAACCTTCATTTCGCACTATGAAATTACGATTCCAGCCGACGATCTCCCCGATTCCAAGATTTTCTGGCAGTAGCGTGTCCCTCGATTACGCGAATCGCTGGCGAGGCCAACACACGGAGTCGCCCTATCACGGCGATCGGAAGTCGTGTTCAACTCGGCTCGAGATCTCACCCCTGGTCATAGATATGGGTGCACGAACATGGCCGATATAGTCACCCCTTCGGTTTATTCCCACCCCTTGAGCGAAAGAACTGAGCATAACTTTCCGCCAGGGCATCGGAATCGCTTATGTGACCACAATTCAGAATTGGCACTCTGAGACGGTCGACAGGACGCTGGTTTTGCGGAATTCCGTTCCGGGGCCGAAATTTCGCCCCGGAGCGTGTGTACTAGTACACCAATTGTCGTACACCTTGGGTAGGACGCGGATATTTGTTCGCTCGGCGATCGAAAGCGCCCACGAGGCCCCAATTCCAAATCGACACTTCGACCCGGTTGACACAAGGTCGCATTCGGAGATTTCCTGTCCGGCGCCCGAATTCGTCTCCGGGAGAGTGGTCGCGGGCTGCCGATGCGATCGCATACGAACACCCCTTCGCTCAAACAGCCATACCTTTCCGCTCGGTTATCAGAATCGCGTATAAGACCACAATTCTGAATCGGCACTCAGAGGGGCCCGTCGCCCCCTTATTGCCTCAGGCGATAAGACGTCGTTTCAGGGTCAAAAAACATTCATTTCGCACTCCAAAATTGCGATTCCAACTGACGATCTCCCCGATTCGAAGGTTTTCTGATAGTAGCGCGTCCCTCGATTACGCCAATCGCTGGCAGGGCCAACACACGGAGTCGGCCTGCCACGGCGATCGAAAGTCGTGTTCAACTCAGCTCAAGATATCCGGGCGAATAAATATCCACGTCCGACCGGAGGGTACTGCAGTCTGTGTACTAGTACACACGCTCCGGGGGAATTTTGGCCCCAGAACGGAATTCCACGAAACCAGCGCCTTGTCGACCGTCTCGGAGTGTCGATTCCGAATTGTGGCCACATAAGCGATTCCGATGCCCGTGCGGAAAGTTATGCCTAATTCTTTCGCTGAAGGGGTGGGGATAAACCAGAGGGGGTGACTATATCGGCGATGTTCGAGCACCCATATCCATGACATGGGGAGGAGATCTCGCGTCGAGTTGAACACGACTTCCGATCGCTGTGACTGGGCGGCTCCGCGTGTGGGCTCCGCCAGCAATTTGCGAAATCGAGGGAGTCTCTACTGCCAAAAAACCTAGGAATTGGGGAGATCGTCGGCTAGAATCGCAATTTCGGAGTGCGAAATGAAGGATTTTTGACCCCAAAACGACATCTTATGGCCTGAGGCAATGATGGTGCATCGAGTGCCTCTGAGTGCCGATTCCGAATTAGGGTCTTATAAGCGATTCCGATAACCGAGCGAAAAGTTATGCATGTTTGAGCGAAGCGGTGTCCGTATGCGATCGCATCAGTAGCCTGCGACCGCCCTCCCGGAGAGGAATTTGGGCGCCGGACCGGAAACCTACTAATGCGACCATTTGCCGACCGGGTCGAAGCGCTGATTCTGAATTGGTGCCTCGCGGGCGGTTCCGACCCCCGGGCGAATAAATATCCACGTTGGACCGGAGTGACGGCAGTCGGTGTACGAGTACACACCCTCCGGAGGGAATATTGGCCCCGGAACGGAGTTCCGCCAAACCAGCGCCTTGTCGACCGTATCGGAGTGCCGATTCCGAATTGTGGTCACATAAGCGATTCCGATGCCCGTGCGGAAAGTTATGCCTAATTCTTTCGCTGAAGGGGAGGGAATAAACCAGAGGGGGTGACTATATCGGCGATGTTCGAGCACCCATATCCACGACATGGGGAGGAGATCTCGCGTCGAGTTGAACACGACTTCCGATCGCTGTGACTGGGCGGCTCCGCGTGTGGGCTCCGCCAGCAATTGCGAAATCGAGGGAGTCTCTACTGCCAAAAAACCTAGGAATTGGGGAGATCGTCGGCTAGAATCGCAATTCGGAGTGCGAAATGAAGGATTTTTGACCCCAAAATGACATCTTATGGCCTGAGGCAATGATGGTGCATCGAGTGCCTCTGAGTGCCGATTCGGAATTGGGGTCTTATAAGCGATTCTGATAACCGAGCGAAAAGTTATGCATGTTTGAGCGAAGCGGTGTTCGTATGCGATCGCATCAGTAGCCTGCGACCGCCCTCCCGGAGAGGAATTTGGGCGCCGGACCGGAAACCTACTAATGCGACCATTTTCCGACCAGGTCGAAGCGCTGATTCTGAATTGGTGCCTCGCGGGCGGTTCCGACCCCCGGGCGAATAAATATCCGCGTTGGACCGGAGTGACGGCAGTCGGTGTACTAGTACACACCCTCCGGAGGGAATATTGGCCCCGGAACGGAGTTCCGCCAAACCAGCGCCTTGTCGACCGTGTCGGAGTGCCGATTCCGAATTGTGGTCACATAAGCGATTCCGATGCCCGTGCGGAAAGTTATGTCTAAATTTTTCGCTGAAGGGGTGGGAATAACCGGAGGGGGTGACTATATCGGCGATGTTCGGGCACCCATATCCACGACCTGGGGAGGAGATCTCACGTCGAGTTGAACACGACTTCCGATCGCTGTGACTGGGCGGCTCCACGTTGGGCTCCGCCAGTGATTTGCGTAATCGAGGGAGTCGCAACTGCCAAAAAACCTAGGAATAGGGGAGATCGTCGGCTAGAATTGCAATTTCGGAGTGCGAAACGAAGGATTTTTGACCCCAAACGACATCTAATGGCCTGAGGCAATAAGGGCGCGTCGAACGCCTCTGATTGCCGATTCCGAATTGGGGTCTTATAAGCGATTCCGATAACCGAGCGAAAAGTTATGCTGTTTGAGCGAAGCGGAGTCCGTATGCGATCGCATCGGCAGCCTACGACCGCACTCCCAGAGAGGAATTTGGGCGCCGGACCGGAAACCTCCGAATGCGGCCATTTGCCGACCGGGTTGAAGCGCCGATTCTGAATTGGGGCCTCGCGGGCGGTTCCCACCCCCGGGCAAATAAATATCCGCGTCCGACCGGAGCGACGACAGTCGGTGTACTAGTACACACGCTCTGGGGGGAATTTTGGCCCCGGAACGGAATTCCGCGAAACCAGCGCCTCATCGACCGTCTCGGAGTGTCGATTCCGAATTATGGTCACATAAGCGATTCCGATGCCCGTGCGGAATGTTATGTCCAATTCTTTCGCTGAAGGGGTGGGAATAAACCGGAGGGGGTGACTATATCGGCGATGTTCGGGCACCCATATCCACGACCTGGGGAGGAGATCTCGCGTTGAGTTGAACACGACTTCCGATCGTTGTGACTGGGCGGCTCCGCGTGTGCGCTCCGCCAGCGATTCGCGTAATCGAGGGAGTCGCTACTGCCAAAAAACCTAGGAATACGGGAGATCGTCGGCTAGAATCGTAATTTCGGAGTGCGAAACAAAGGATTTTCAACCCCGAAACGACATCTTATGGCCAGAGGCAATAAGGGGGCGTCGAGTGCCTCTGAGTGCCGATTCCGAATTGGGGTCTTATAAGCGATTCCGATAATCGAGCGAAAAGTTATGCCTGTTTGAGCGAAGCGGTGTTCGTATGCGATCGCAGCGGCAGCCTGCGACCGCCCTCCCGTAGTGGAATTTGGGAGCCGGACCGGAAACCTCCGAATGCGACCATTTGCCGACCAGGTCGAAGCGCCGATTCTGAATTGGTGCCTCGCGGGCGGTTCCGACCCCGGGCGAATAAATATCCGCGTCCGACCAGAGGGACGGCAGTCGGTGTACTAGAACACACGCTCCGGGGGGAATATTGGCCCCGGAACAGAATTCCGCTAAAACAGCACCTTGTCGACCGTCTTGGAGTGCTGATTCCGAATTATGGTCACATAAGCGATTCTGATGCCCGTGCGGAAAGTTATGCCCAATTCTGTCGCTGAAGGGGTGGTAAAAAATCGGAGGGGGTGACTATATCGGCGATGTTCGGGCACCCATATCCACGAACTGGGGAGGAGATCTCGCGTCGAGTTGAACACGACTTCCGATCGCTGTGACTGGGCTGCTCCGCGTGTGGGCTCCGCCAGCGATTCGCATAATCGAGGGAGTCGCTACCGTCAAAAAACCCAGGAATAGGCGAGATCGTCGGCTAGAATCGCAATTTGGAATGCGGAACGAAGGATTTTCGACCCCGAAATGACGTCTTATGGCCTGAGGCAATAAGGGTACGTCGGGCGCCTCTGAGTGCCGATTCCGAATTGGGGTCTTATAAGCGATTCTGATAACCGAGCAAAAAGTTATGCCTGTTTGAGCGAATCGGTGTCCGTATGCGATCGCATCGGCAGCCTGCGACCGCGCTCCGGAGACGAATTTTGGCGCCGGACCGGAAATCTCCGAATGCGACCATTTACCGACCGGGTTGAAGCGCCGATACTGAATTGGGGCCTCGCGGGCGGTTCCGACTCCCGTGCGAATAAATATCCGCGTCCGACCGAGGAGGGTATGGCAGTCGGTGTACTAGTACACACGCTCCGGGGAGAATTTTGGCCCCGGAATGGAATTCCGCGAAACCAGCGCCTTGTCGACCGTCTCGTAGTGTCGATTCTGAATTGTGGTCACATAAGCGATTCCGATGCCCGTGCGGAAAGTTATGTCCAATTCTTTCGCTGAAGGGGTGGGAATAAACCGGAGGGGGTGACTATATCGGCGATGTTCGGGCACCCATATCCACGACCTGGGGAGGAGATCTCGCGTCGAGTTGAACACGACTTCTGATCGCTGTGACTGGGCGGCTCCGCGTGTGGGCCCTGCCAGCGATTCGCGTAATCGAGGGAGTCGTTACTGCCAAAAATCCTAGGAATAGGCGAGATCGTCGGCTAGAATTGCAATTTCGGTGTGTGAAACGAAGGATTTTAAACCCCGAAACGACGACTTGTGGCCGGACGCAATAAGGCCGCATCGAGCGCCTCTGAGTGCCGATTCCGAATTGTGGTCTTATAAGCGATTCCGATAACCGAGCGAAAAGTTATGCATGTTTGAGCGGAGCGGTGTCCGTATGCGATCGCATCGGTAGCCTGCGACAGCGCTCCCGGAAAGGAATTTGGGCGCCGGACCGGAAAACTCTGAATGCGACCATTTACCGACTGGGTGGAAGTGCCGATTCTGAATTGGGGCCTCGCGGGCGATTCCGATCCCCGGGCGAATAAATATCCGCGTCCGACCGGAGGGTACTGCAGTCGATGTACTAGTACACACGCTACGGGGGGATTTTGTCCCCGGAACGAAATTCCGCGAAACCAGCGCCTTGTCGACCGTCTCGGAGTGCCGATTCCGAATTGTGGTCACATAAGCGATTCTGATGCCCGTGCGGAGAGTTATGCCCAATTCTTTCGCTTAAGGGGTGGGAATAAACTGGAGGGGGTGACTATATCGGCGATGTTCGGGCACCATATCCACGACCTGGGGAGGAGATCTCGCGTCGAGTTGAACACGACTTCCGATCGTTGTGACTGGGCGACTCCGCGTGTGGGCTCCGCCAGCGATTCGCGTAATCGAGGGAGTCGCTACTGCCAAAAAACATAGGAATAGGGGAGATCGTCGGTTAGAATCACAATATCGAAGTGCGAAACGAAAGATTTTCGACCCCGAAACGACGTCTTATGGCCTGAGGCAATTAGGGCACGTCGAACGCCTCTGAGTGCCGATTCCGAATTGGGGTCGTATAAGAGATTCTGATGACCGAGAGAAAAGTTATGCCTGTTATTGCGAAGCGGTGTCCGTATTCGATCGCATCGGCAGCCTGCGACCGCCCTCCTGGAAAGGAATTTTGGCGCCGGACCGGAAATCTCCGAATGCGACCATTACCGACCGGGTCGAAGCGCCGATTCTGAATTGGTGCCTCGCGGGCGGTTTCGACCCCCGGGCGAATAAATATCCGCGTCCGACTGGAGGGACGGCAGTCGGTGTACCACACGCTCCGAGGGGATTTTGGCCCCGGAACGGAATGCCGCGAAACCATCGCCTTGTCGACCTTCTCGGAGTGTCGATTCCGAATTGTGGTCACATAAGTGATTCCGATGCCCGTGCGGAAAGTTATGTCCAATTCTTTCGCTGAAGGGGTGGGAATAAACCGGAGGGGGTGACTATATCGACGATGTTCGGGCACCCATATCACGACCTGGGGAGGAGATCTCGCGTTGAGTTGAACACGACTTTTTATCGCTGTGACTGGGCGGTTCCGCATGTGGGCTCCGCCAGCGATTCGCGTAATCGAGGGAGTCGCTACTGCCAAAAAACCTAGGAATAGGGGAGATCGTAGGCTAGAATCGCAATTTCGGAGTACGAAACAAATGATTTTTGACCCCGAAACGACGTCTTATGGCCTTAGGCAATGAGGGGGCGTTGAGCGCCTCTGAGTGTTGATTCCAAATTGGGGTCGTATAAGCGATTCCGATAACCGAGCGAAAAGTTATGCCAGTTATAACGAAGCGGTGTCCATATGCGATCGCATCGGCAGCCTGCGACCGCCCTCCCGGAGAGGAATTTGGGCGCCGGACCGGAAACCTCCGAATGCGACCATTTACCGACCGGGTCGAAGCGCCGATTCTGAATTGGTGCCTCGCGGGCGGTTCTGACCCCCGGGCGAATAAATATCCGCGTCCGACTGGAGGGACGGCAGTCGGTGTACTAGTACACACGCTCCAGGGGGAATTTTGGCCCCTGAACGGAATTCTGCGAAACCAGCGCATTGTCGACCGTCTCGGAGGGTAGATTCCGAATTGTGGTCACATAAGCGATTCCGATGCCCGTGCGGAAAGTTATGTCCAATTCCTTCGTTGAAGGGGTGGGAATAAACCGGAGGGGGTGACTATATCGGCTATGTTCGGGCTCCTATATCCACGACCTGGGGAGGAGATCTTGCGTCAAGTTGAACACGACTTCCGATCGCTATGACAAGGTGGCTCTGCGTGTGGGCTCCGCCAGCGATTCGCGTAATCGAGGGAGTCGCTACTGCCAAAAAACCTAGGAATAGGCGACATCGTCGGCTAGAATCACAATTTTGGAGTGCGAAACGAAGGATTTTCGACCCCGAAACAACATCTTATGGCCGGAGGCAATACGGCAGCGTCGAGCACCTCTGAGTGCCGATTCCGAATTGGGGTCTTATAAGCGATTCCGATAACGAGCAAAAAGTATGCCTATTTCAGCGAAGCGGTGTCCGTATGTGATCGCATCGGCAGCCTGCGACAGCGCTCCCGGAGAGGAATTTGGGCGCCGGACTGGAAATCTCTGAATGCGACCTTTTACCGACCAGGTCGAAGCGCCGATTCTTAATTGGGGCCTCGCGGGCGGTTCCGAACCCCGGGCGAATAAATATCACCGTCCGACCGGAGGGTATGGCAGTCGGTGTACTAGTAGTACACACGCTCCGGGGGGAATTTTGGCCCCGGAACGGAATTCTGCAATACCAGCGCCTTGTCGACCGTCTCGGAGTGCCGATTCCGAATTGTGGTCACATAAGCGATTCCGATGCCCGTGCGGAAAGTTATGCCAATTCTGTCGCTGAAGGGGTGGGAATAAACCGGAGGGGGTGACTATATCGGCGATGTTCGGGCACCATATCCACGACCTGGGGAGGAGATCTCGTGTCGAGTTGAACACGACTTCCGATCGCTGTGACTGGGCGGCTCCGCGTGTGGGCTCCGCCAGCGCTTCGCGTAATCGAGGGAGTCACTACTGCCAAAAAAACTAGGAATACGCGAGATCGTCGGCTAGAATCGCAATTTCGGAGTGCGAAACGAAGGATTTTCGACCCCGAAACGACGTCTTATGGCCTGAGCAATAACAAGGCATCGAGCGCCTCTGAGTGCAGATTCAGAATTGGGGTCTTATAAGCGATTCGGATAACCGACCGAAAAGTTATGCCTGTTTGAGCGAAGCGGTGTCCGTATGCGATCGCATCGGCAGCCTGCGACCGCGCTTCCGAAGAGGAATTGGGCGCCGGAACGGAAATCTCGGAATGCGACCATTTACCGACCGGGTCGAAGCGCCGATTCTGAATTGGGGCCTCGCGGGCGGTTCCGACCCCCGGGCGAATAAATATCCGCGTCCGACCGGAGGGTACGGCAGTCGGTGTACTATTACACAGGCTCCGGGGGGAATTTTGGCCCTGGAACGGAATTCCGCGAAACCAGCGCCTTGTCGACCATCTCGGAGTGCCGATTCCGAATTGTGGTCACATAAGCGATTCCGATGCCCGGGCGGAAAGTTATGCCCAATTGTGCCAGTGAAGGGGTGGGGATAAACCGGAGGGGGTGACTATATCGGCGATGTTCGGGCACCATATCCACGACGTGGGGAGGAGATCTCGCGTCGAGCTGAACACGACTTACGATCGCTGTGACTGGGCGGCTCCGCGTGTGGGCTCCGCCAGCGATTCGCGTAATCGAGGGAGTCGCTACTGCCAAAAAACCTAGGAATAGGCGAGATTGTCGGCTAGAATCGCAATTTCGGAGTGCGAAAAGAAGGATTTTCGACCCCGAAACGACGTCTTATGGCCTGAGCAATAAGCGAGCATCGAGCGCCTCTGAGTGCCGATTCTGAATTAGGGTCTTATAAGCGATTCGATAACCGTGCGAAAAGTTATGTCTGTTTGAGCGCAGCGGTGTCCGTATGCGATCGCATCGGTAGCCTGCGACCGCGCTTCCGGAGAGGAATTTGTGCGCCGGAAAGGAAATCACTGTATGCAACCATTTACCGACCGGGTTGAAGCGCCGATTCTGAATGGGGCCTCGCGGGCGGTTTCCGACCACCGTGCGAATAAATATCTGCGTCCGACCGGAGGGTACGGCAGTCGGTGTACTAGTACACACGCACCGGGGGGGATTTTGGCCCCGGAACGGAATTCCACGAAACCAGCGCCTTGTCGACCGTCTCGGAGTGCCGATTCCGAATTGTGGTCACAAAAGCGATTCCGATGCCCGTGCGGAAAGTTATGCTCAATTCTGCCGCTGAAGGGGTGGGGATAAACCAGAGGGGGTGACTATATCGGTGATGTTCGGGCACCCATATCCACGACCTGGGGAGGAGATCTCGCATCGAGTTGAACACGACTTCCGATCGCTGTGACTGGGCGGCTCCGCGTATGGGCTCGGCCAGCGATTCGCGTAATCGAGGGAGTTGCTACTGCCAAAAAACTAGGAATAGGGGAGATCGTCGGCTGGAATCGTAATTTCGGAGTGCGAAACAAAGGATTTTCGACCCCGAAATGGCGTCTTATGGCCTTAAGCAATAATTGGAGTCCGCCTCTGAGTGCAGATTCCGAATTGGGGTCTTATAAGCGATTCCGATAACCGAGAGAAAAGTTATGACTGTTTGAGCGAGCGGTGTCCGTATGCGATCGCATCGGCAGCCTGCGACCGCGCTCCGGAGAGGAATTTGGGCGCCGGACCGGAAATCTCCGAATGTTTCCATTTATCGACTGGGTCGAAGTGCCGATTCTGAATTGTGGCCTCGCGGGCGGTTCCGACTCCCGTGCGAATAAATATCTGCGTCCGACGGAGGGTACGGTAGTCGGTGTACTAGTACACACGCTCCGGGGGGAATTTTGGCCCTGGAACGGAATTCCGCGAAACCAGCGCCTTGTCGACCATCTCGGAGTGCCGATTCCGAATTGTGGTCACATAAGCGATTCCGATGCCCGGGCGGAAAGTTATGCCCAATTGTGCCAGTGAAGGGGTGGGGATAAACCGGAGGGGGTGACTATATCGGCGATGTTCGGGCACCATATCCACGACGTGGGGAGGAGATCTCGCGTCGAGCTGAACACGACTTACGATCGCTGTGACTGGGCGGCTCCGCGTGTGGGCTCCGCCAGCGATTCGCGTAATCGAGGGAGTCGCTACTGCCAAAAAACCTAGGAATAGGCGAGATTGTCGGCTAGAATCGCAATTTCGGAGTGCGAAAAGAAGGATTTTCGACCCCGAAACGACGTCTTATGGCCTGAGCAATAAGCGAGCATCGAGCGCCTCTGAGTGCCGATTCTGAATTAGGGTCTTATAAGCGATTCGATAACCGTGCGAAAAGTTATGTCTGTTTGAGCGCAGCGGTGTCCGTATGCGATCGCATCGGTAGCCTGCGACCGCGCTTCCGGAGAGGAATTTGTGCGCCGGAAAGGAAATCACTGTATGCAACCATTTACCGACCGGGTTGAAGCGCCGATTCTGAATTGGGGCCTCGCGGGCGGTTCCGACCACCGTGCGAATAAATATCTGCGTCCGACCGGAGGGTACGGCAGTCGGTGTACTAGTACACACGCACCGGGGGGGATTTTGGCCCCGGAACGGAATTCCACGAAACCAGCGCCTTGTCGACCGTCTCGGAGTGCCGATTCCGAATTGTGGTCACAAAAGCGATTCCGATGCCCGTGCGGAAAGTTATGCTCAATTCTGCCGCTGAAGGGGTGGGGATAAACAGAGGGGGTGACTATATCGGTGATGTTCGGGCACCCATATCCACGACCTGGGGAGGAGATCTCGCATCGAGTTGAACACGACTTCCGATCGCTGTGACTGGGCGGCTCCGCGTATGGGCTCGGCCAGCGATTCGCGTAATCGAGGGAGTTGCTACTGCCAAAAAACCTAGGAATAGGGGAGATCGTCGGCTGGAATCGTAATTTCGGAGTGCGAAACAAAGGATTTTCGACCCCGAAATGGCGTCTTATGGCCTTAAGCAATAATTGGGAGTCCGCCTCTGAGTGCAGATTCCGAATTGGGGTCTTATAAGCGATTCCGATAACCGAGAGAAAAGTTATGACTGTTTGAGCGAAGCGGTGTCCGTATGCGATCGCATCGGCAGCCTGCGACCGCGCTTCCGGAGAGGAATTTGGGCGCCGGACCGGAAATCTCGAATGGGAAGGCGAATGTTTGTGTTCGACTCGTCGGCGGAGGGGATCGATGAAGTGCCGATTCTGAATTGTGGCCTCGCGGGCGGTTCCGACTCCGTGCGAATAAATATCTGCGTCCGACCGGAGGGTACGGTAGTCGGTGTACTAGTACACACGCTCGGGGGGAATTTTGGCCCCGAAACGGAATTCCGCAAAACCAGCGCCTTGTCGACCGTCTCGGAGTGTCGATTCCGAATTGTGGTCACATAAGCGATTCCGATGCCCGTGCGGAATGTTATGTCCAATTCTTTCGCTGAAGGGGTGGGAATAAACCGGAGGGGGTGACTGTATCGGCGATGTTCGGGCACCCATATCCACGACCTGGGGAGAAGATCTCGCGTCGAGTTGAACACGACTTCCGATCGCTGTGACTGGGCGGCTCCGTGTGTGGGCTCTGCCAGCGATTCGCGTAATCGAGAGAGTCGCTACTGCCAAAAAACTAGGAATAGGCGAGATCGTCGGTTAGAATCACAATTTCAGAGTGCGAAACGAAGGATTTTCGACCCCTCGAGTTCCGATTCTGAATAGGGGTCTTATAAGCGATTCCGATAACCGAGCGAAACGTTATGCCTGTTTGAGCGAAGCGGTGTCCGTATGCGATCGCGTCGGCAGCCTGCGACCGCGCTTTCAGAGAGGAATTTGGGCGCCGGACCGGAAATCTCCGAATGCGACCATTTACCGACCGGGTCGAAGCGCCGATTCTGAATTGGGGCCTCGCGGGCGGTTCCGACCCCGTGTGAATAAATATCCACGTCCGACCGGAGGGTACGGCAGTCATTGTACTAGTACACACGCTCCGGGGGGAATTTTGGCCCCGGAAAGGAATTCCTCGAAACCAGCGCCTTGTTGACCGTCTCGGAGTGTCGATTCCGAATTGTGGTCATATAAGCGATTCCGATTCCCGTGCGGAAAGTTATGTCCAATTCTTTCGCTGAAGGGGTGGGAATAAACCGGAGGGGTTGACTATATCGGCGATGTTCGGGCAACCATATCCACGACCTGGGGAGGAGATCTCGCGTCAAGTTGAACACGACTTCCGATCGCTGTGACTGGGCGGCTCCCCGTGTGGGCACCGCCAGCGATTCGCGTAATCGAGGGAGTCGCTATTGCCAAAAAACCTAGGAATAGGCGGATCGTCGGCTAGAATCGTAATTTCAGAGTACGAAACAAAGGATTTTCGACCCCGAAAAGGCGTCTTATGGCCTTATGCAATAACGGGGAGTCCGCCTCTGAGTGCCGATTCTGAATTGGGGTCTTATAAGCGATTCCGATAACCGAGCGAAAAGTTATGACTGTTTGAGCGAAGCGGTGTCCGTATGCGATCGCATCGGCAGCCTGCGACCGCGCTTCCGGAGAGGAATTTGGGCGCCGGACTGGAAATCTCCGAATGTGACCATTTATCGACCGGATCGAAGCAATTGATTCAGAATTGGGGCCTTGCGGGCGGTTCCGACCCCGTGTGAATAAATATCCACGTCCGACCGGAGGGTACGGCAGTCATTGTACTAGTACACACGCTCCGGGGGGAATTTTGGCCCCGGAAAGGAATTCCTCGAAACCAGCGCCTTGTTGACCGTCTCGGAGTGTCGATTCCGAATTGTGGTCATATAAGCGATTCCGATTCCCGTGCGGAAAGTTATGTCCAATTCTTTCGCTGAAGGGGTGGGAATAAACCGGAGGGGGTGACTATATCGGCGATGTTCGGGCAACCATATCCACGACCTGGGGAGGAGATCTCGCGTCAAGTTGAACACGACTTCCGATCGCTGTGACTGGGCGGCTCCCCGTGTGGGCACCGCCAGCGATTCGCGTAATCGAGGGAGTCGCTATTGCCAAAAAACCTAGGAATAGGCGGATCGTCGGCTAGAATCGTAATTTCAGAGTACGAAACAAAGGATTTTCGACCCGAAAAGGCGTCTTATGGCCTTATGCAATAACGGGGAGTCCGCCTCTGAGTGCCGATTCTGAATTGGGGTCTTATAAGCGATTCCGATAACCGAGCGAAAAGTTATGACTGTTTGAGCGAAGCGGTGTCCGTATGCGATCGCATCGGCAGCCTGCGACCGCGCTTCCGGAGAGGAATTTGGGCGCCGGACTGGAAATCTCCGAATGTGACCATTTATCGACCGGATCGAAGCAATTGATTCAGAATTGGGGCCTTGCGGGCGGTTCCGACCCCGTGTGAATAAATATCCACGTCCGACCGGAGGGTACGGCAGTCATTGTACTAGTACACACGCTCCGGGGGGAATTTTGGCCCCGGAAAGGAATTCCTCGAAACCAGCGCCTTGTTGACCGTCTCGGAGTGTCGATTCCGAATTGTGGTCATATAAGCGATTCCGATTCCCGTGCGGAAAGTTATGTCCAATTCTTTCGCTGAAGGGGTGGGAATAAACCGGAGGGGGTGACTATATCGGCGATGTTCGGGCAACCATATCCACGACCTGGGGAGGAGATCTCGCGTCAAGTTGAACACGACTTCGATCGCTGTGACTGGGCGGCTCCCCGTGTGGGCACGCCAGCGATTCGCGTAATCGAGGGAGTCGCTACTGCCAAAAAACCTAGGAATAGGCGAGATCGTCGGCTAGAATCGTAATTTCAGAGTACGAAACAAAGGATTTTCGACCCGAAAAGGCGTCTTATGGCCTTAGGCAATAACGGGGAGTCCGCCTCTGAGTGCCGATTCTGAATTGGGGTCTTATAAGCGATTCCGATAACCGAGCGAAAAGTTATGACTGTTTGAGCGAAGCGGTGTCCGTATGCGATCGCATCGGCAGCCTGCGACCGCGCTTCCGGAGAGGAATTTGGGCGCCGGACTGGAAATCTCCGAATGTGACCATTTATCGACCGGATCGAAGCAATTGATTCAGAATTGGGGCCTTGCGGGCGGTTCCGACCCCCGTGCGAATAAATATCCGCGTCCGACCGGAGGGTACGACAATCGGTGTACTAGTACACACGCTCCGTGGGGAATTTTGGCCCCGGAACGAAATTCCGCGAAATCAGCGCCTTGCGACCGTCTCGGAGTGCCGATTCGAATTGTGGTCACATAAGCGATTCCGATGCCCGTGCGGAAAGTTATGTCAAATTCGGCCGATGAAGGGGTGGGGATAAACCGGAGGGGGTGACTATATCGGCGATGTTAGGGCACCCATATCCACGACCCGGGGAGGTGATCTCGCAGGTTGAGTTGAACACGACCTCCAATCGCTTTTACTGGGCGGCTCCGCGTGTGGGCTCTGCCAGCGATTCGCGTAATCGAGGGAGTCGCTACTGCCAAAAAACCTTGGAATATGAGAGATCGTCGGCTAGAATCACAATTTCGGAGTGCGAATAAATGATTTTCGACCCCGAAACGACGTCTTATGGCTGAGGCAATAAGGGGGCGTCGAGCGCCACTGAGTGCCGATTCCGATTGGGGTCTTATAAGCAATTCCGATAACCAAGCGAAAAGTTATGTATGTTTGAGCGAAGCGGTGTCCGTATACGATCGCATCGGCACCCTGCGACTGCGCTTCCGGAGAGGAATTTGAGCGCCGAACCGGAAATCTCCGAATGCGACCATTGACCGACCGGGTCGAAGTGCCGATTCTGAATTGAGGCCTCGCGGGCGGTTTCGACCCCCGGGCGAATAAATATCCGCGTCCGACCGGAGGTTACGGCAGTAGGTGTACTAGTACACACGCTCCGGGGGAATTTTGGCCCCAGAACAGAATTCTACGAAACCAGCGCCTTGTGGACCGTCACGGAGTGTCGATTCCGAATTGTGGTCACATAAGCGATTCCGATGCCGTGCGGAAAGTTATGTCCAATTCTTTCGCTGAAGGGGTGGGAATAAACCCGAGGGGGTGACTATATCGGCGATGTTCGGGCACCATATCCACGACCTGGGGAGGAGATCTCGCGTCGAGTTGAACACGACTTCCGATCGCTGTGACTGGGCAGCTCCGCGTGTGGGCTCCGCCAGCGATTCGCGTAATCGAGGGAGTCGCTACTGCAAAAAAACCTAGGAATAGGCGAGATCGTCGGCTAGAATCGCAATTTTGGAGTGCGAAACGAAGTATTTTCGACCCCGAAACGACGTCTTATGGCCTTAGGCAATAAGGGTGCGTCGAGCGCCTCTGAGTGCCGATTCTGAATTGGGGTCTTATAAGCGATTCCGATAAACGAGTGAAAAGTTATGCCTGTTTGAGCGAAGCGGAGTCCGTATGCGATCGCATCAGCAGCCTGCGACCGCGCTTCCGGAGAGGAATTTGGGCGCCGGACCGGAAACCTCCCAATGCGACCATTTACCGACCGGGTCGAACTGCCGATTCTGAATTGGGGCCTCGCGGGTGGTTCCGACACCCGGGCGAATAAATGTCCGCGTCCGACCGGAGGGTACGGCAGTCGGTGTACTAGTACACACGCTCCGGAGGGAATTTTGGCCCCGGAACGGAATTCTGCGAAACCAGCACCTTGTCGACCGTCTCGGAGTGTCGATTCCGAATTGTGGTCACATAAGCGATTCCGATGCCCGTGCGGAAAGTTATGTCCAATTCTTTCGCTGAAGGGGTGGGAATAAACCCGAGGGGGTGACTATATCGGCGATGTTCGGGCACCCATATCCACGACCTGGGGAGGAGATCTCGCGTCGAGTTGAACACGACTTCCAATCGCTGTGACTGGGCGGCTCCGCGTGTGGGTTCCGCCAGCGATTCGCGTAATCGAGGGAGTCGCTACTGCCAAAAAACCTAGGAATAGGCGAGATCGTCGGCTAGAATCGCAATTTCGGAGTGCGAAACGAAAGATTTTCGACCCCGAAACGACGTCTTATGGCCTAAGGCAATAAGGCGGCGTCGAGCGCGTCTGAGTGCCGATTCCGAATTGGGGTCTTATAAGCAATTCCGATAACCGAGCGAAACGTTATGCCTGTTTGAGCGAAGCCGTGTCAGTATGCGATCGCATCGGCAGCCTGCCACTGCGCCTTCGGAGAGGAATTTGGGCGCCGGACCGGAAATCTCCGAATGCAACCATTTACCGACCGGGTCGAAGTGTCGATTCTGAATTGGGGCCTCACGGACGGTTGCGACTCCCGGGCGAATAAATATCCGCGTCTGCTAGAGGGTACGGCAGTCGGTGTACTAGTACACACGCTGCGGGGGGAATTTTGGACCCGGAACAGAATTCTGCGAAACCAGCGCCTTGTCGACCGTCTCGGAGTGTCGATTCCGAATTGTGGTCACATAAGCGATTCCGATGCCCGTGCGGAAAGTTATGTCCAATTCTTTCGCTGAAGGGGTGGGAATAAACCGGAGGGGGTGACTATATCGGCGATGTTCAGGCACCCATATCCACGACCTGGGGAGGAGATCTCGCGTCGAGTTGAACACGACTTCCGATCGCTGTGACTGGGCGGCTCCGCGTGTGGGCTCTGCCAGCTATTCGCGTAATCGAGGGAGTCGCTACTGCCAAAAAACCTAGGAATAGGCGAGATCATCGGCTAGAATCGCAATTTTGAGTGCGAAACGAAGTATTTCGACCCAGAAACGACGTCTTGTGGCCTGAGGCAATAAGGGGCGTCAAGCGCCTCTGAGTGCCGATTCCGAATTGGGGTCTATAAGCGATTCCGATAACCGAGCGAAAAGTTATGCATGTTGAGCGAAGCGGTGTCCGTATGCGATCGCATCGGCAACCTACGACTCCTCCCGAGAGGAATTTGGGCGCGCGGACCGAAACCATCCGAATGCGACCATTTACCGACCGGGTCGAAGTGCCGATTCTGAATTGGGGCCTCGCGGGCGGTTCCGACCCCGGACGAATAAAATCCGCGTCCGCCGGAGGGTACGACAGTCGATGTACTAGTACACACGCTCCGGGGGGAATTTTGGACCCGGACGGAATTCTAGCGAACCAGCGCCTTGTCGACCGGCTCGGAGTGTCGATTCCAAATTGTGGTCACATAAGCGATTCTGATGCCCGTACGGACGTTATGTCCAATTCTTTTGCTGAAGGGGTGGGAATAACGGAGGGGGTGACTATATCGGCGTTGTTCGAGCACCCATATCCACGACCTGGGGAGGAGATCTCGCGTTGAGTTGAACACGACTTCCGATCGCTGTGACTGGGCGGCTCCGCGTGTGGGCTCCGCCAGCGATTCGCGTAATCGAGGGAGTCGCTACTGCCAAAAAACCTAGGAATAGGCGAGATCGTCGGCTGGAATCGTAATTTCGGACTACGAAACGAAGGATTTTCGACCCCGAAATGACTTCTTATGGCCTTAGGCAATAAGGGGGCGTCCCGCTCTGATTGCCGATTCCGAATTGGGGTCTTATAAGCGATTCCGATAACCGAGCGAAAAGTTATGACTGTTTGAGCGAAGCGGTGTCCGTATGCGATCGCATCGGCAGCCTGCGCCCGCGCTTCCGGAGAGGAATTTGGGCGCCGGAACCGGAAATCTCCGAATGCGACCATTTACCGACCGGGTCGAAGCGCCGATTCTGAATTGGGGCCTCACGGGCGGTTCCTGTAACGACCCAAGGATCCGATACCCCGAACCCTCCAAGTACTCGGCCCTTGAACCGCCACCCACGGATCCGTGACCCGGAAGGGTTAGAAATGACCTGGCGAAGTAAGCAAAGAAGACAAATGAACGTAACCCAACAGTACACAGTACGAGTCCACACGTCAACATGTCTATCTATCCGTCTCAAGTACAAGTACAGTAAATAAGGGAACACAGTACCCTTAAGGGGCATACCCCGAGGGTGAGAAGTACACAAACATGGGAAATAGCTGCTGAACGCGACGCCTTGAAACTAACACTCCGTCCGAGGGAAGTCCTGCCGGTGCTGCGAGCTCTCACCTGTGAAAGGGAAGGAGTGAGCTTCGCAGACGAAGCCCAGTAAGGAACCCAACCCCTCACCGTTCGAACACGGAAACAAAGGAACAATGCAGCTAACTAGGAAGAACAAAAAGGCTAAAAGAGTAACTAACCACGCAAGCGGAAACATAGCAATAATATAACTAACAGATCTACCAACTAAGCAGGTAAAGTAACAGAGTAGCAACTGAGCAGTACTGAAATAAATAAACGGAAAATACACAAGTCCACAAGTGTCGTCAACACGGCACAACGACACACAGTCCCAACTCGGTAAGTACTCGGTGGACGCTACCAGGCTGCACACGCAGATGGAAAACCCTCGTCTGGACAAGAACACTAGCCAAGACCAACCTCTACTAGTCCGGTAGTCAGGTGCGCCCACTGGCGTCTTACCGCTCGATCACAAGTCCAGGTCTCCCCTCCCGTCGGAGTGAGACGCATGGAATAAACAAAACCACAAGCCGTAGTCTGGCCGGACTACGGTCCCACGCCTGTCCTCCCGGCACGGCTCGGAACCGTGTAAGGCGAGGCAGTGAGAACGGACTAGCTGGCTCGCACCGCGACACTCCAAACTCCGTGGGACCCGACCAACTAAGAGAGCTCTACAAACGACTCAACGCCGCTGTCCAACACCGTTTTCCCCTTCGTCCGGAGAAACACTCGACGGACGCACTCGTGGCTCGGAGACCACCCTCAACGGGCCCCCGAGGATGGGGGTCCCGGGAACGGTAACAACCCAAACGCGCACCGTGCGCTGGGACAAGCCCTCAAGTGCCACAGCACCGGGCGAAGACTAGGAAGGCGCAGTGCTAGGGGGTCAGCACAAGCGTCACGAGTACGGTACGAAGCACAGCGGAAGCAACTAGAACACGACCATCGGTCAACTCGGAACACCCACATGGCACAGGCGGAGAGTCGGCCGGCCCTCGGAACACCCCCGACAGGTGCCGGAAACCCCGCACGACTACCCCCGGTTGACTGGTCAACATGCACTACCGGCCTGATCGAAGCCGACCCGGGTGGGCCCGACCACCACGTGGCTCGGAAGAAAGCCACCAACCCCGGTCGACCCGCCGGCACGGCCGAGCGGCGACACACAAAAAACAGCGCGAAACGGAGCTCAAACGGTCCATAAAGAGTCTGCCGGCGCACAGCACCGCAGGGGAGCCCCCAGCCAGCACCCGGACAATGCGCCGGGGTGGCAGGGCGCAGTGCGCCGCCCAGATCTCAGGCAGATCTGGGCGCGCTGCGCCTGTCTTCTCCTTCCTCCCGATTCCTTCCTGCAACGCGGGGAGGGGAGGGGGAAGGGAAGGGGGGGGGCTGGTTGGCTGGCCAGCCAGCGCCGACGCCGGCGGCAGGAGGGTCTCCGGACTGCGCAGCCGCCGCCGGCGGTCCTCCCCTCGCCGGAGATGACTAGCAGAAGAGAGAGAAAGAGGGGAAGAGAGAGAGAGAGAACGGCGCAGTGGGAGAGGAGAGCCGACCGCCGGAGAGGGGAGGGATCCTTACCGCGACAGTAGGATCCGCCGGTCGGCACGAACGTCGACGGAGCTCTCTCCCGCAGGCGACGGCAGCGCTCGACGGCACCACGCACGGCGTCCTCCGTGCGTGGGCTCCCGGCGGCAGACGGCACGGCGGTGCGGCGAGGGGGGGGGGAAGCCTCCTCCGGCGAGCAAGGCGGTGACGGCGGGTGGTCTCCTCCGATGAGACTGCAGGCGAGAGAGAGAGAGAGAGAAAGAGAGAGAGAGAGAGGGAAAGAGGGAGAGATGCGTCTGGGAGGGAGAGAAGCAGGGGAGAAGAAGAGGAGGAAGAAGGGAGAGGGCGAACCCAGGGAGGGGAGAGATCGTGTGAGGGAGGGGAGATAAAGGGTCGGGGTGGGGGGAGGGGTCGCTCTCCCCTTACCAGAAATGGCCCGAGGGCCCTTTTCTGGTGCTCCCATGCAAACGGCAAGGTGCCGTTGCATGGGCAGGGGCGGGGCGCTCCTCCCCCCTCCTTCCTGCGGTGGCAGATGCCACATCTCACCCACCTTACACAAAATTTCGCCTCGAAATTACAAAAAAAACCGAAGTACAAAGCAGGGGTAGGAACAACTCACTCGAACAGGTAGGGGATCTCTCCCGCATCTCGTCCTCAAGCTCCCAAGTCGCCTCATGGTCCGCACGGTGCTCCCAAGCGATCTTGACCATCGATATCTGCCTGCTCCTCAACTGCTGGACCTTTCTGTCCACTATCCTGATTGGGTACTCTGGAACTGTCAGATCTGGTGCAACTCTAACTCTGAGTAGTCTAACACATGACTCGGATCTGGCATGTACTTTCTCAACATCGATACATGGAACACACTATGACTCCTGACAGTGCTGGCGGTAGCGCTAATCTGTAGGCAACCTCGCGATCCGCTCCAAGATGGGAAAGGGGCCTATAAACTTGGACTGAGCTTTCCCCTCTTCCCGATCCTCATCACACCCTTTGTCGGCGAGATCCTAAAACACAAATCTCCTGGTGCGAACTCAAGTGGCCTCCTACGTCTGTCTGCATAGCTCTTCTGTCTGCTCTGTGCTGTCTGTAACCTCTGCTGATCAACCTGACTGTATCTGCACACTGTTGAACTAACTCTGGTCCCAAAAGCTGCCTCTCACCCACCTCGTGCCAGTGTAATGGGGTCCTACACGGTCTGCCATATAGTGCCTCAAAAGGTGCCATGCCGATGCTGGAATGGTACTGTTGTTGTAGGCGAACTCACCATCGGCAAGTGTGTTTTCCCAGATCCACCCCACTCTAAACAATAGGCCCTTAGCATGTCCTCCAAAGTCTGTATCGTCCTCTCCGACTGGCCATCTGTCTGTGGGTGATAGGCGGAACTCATCCTCAGCTCGGTGCCTAGTGCTCTCTGTAGACTCTGCCAAACCCTGAAGTGAATCTCGGATCTCTATCTGACACAATCGAAACTGGTACCCCATGAAGCGGTATAATCCTGTCCATGTATAATCTGGCTAACCTATCAACTGACCATGTCATCCTCACTGGAAAAAGTGTGCTGTCTTCGTCAACCTGTCCACCACTACCCAAATGCCATCATGTCTCTGCTGTGTACGGGGCAATCCAACCACGAGTCCATGGCGATGTCGTCCCACTTCCACTCGGGAATGGGCAACGGTTTGAAGCTCGCCACCTGGACGCTGATGCTCTGCCTTACCTGCTGACAAACTATGCATCTGGACACGAACTCTGCAATCTCCCTCTTCATTCCAGGCCACCAGAAGTGCTTCTCCAAGCAGTGGTACATCTTGTTGGAGCTAGGATGAACAACATACCTCATCTGTGTGCCTCCTGAAGCACTCTCTGCCTCAACTCTGCATCTCTGGGTACGTACAACCTGCCTCTGTATCTGACCTCTGAACTGTCATCTAGCTGAACCTCTGGCAACTGCAGTATCTCTGCCACTCTGGGTCTGCTCGCTGTGCTATCACCTCAAAGTACACTGCCAGTCCTGACTATCAAGCTGCCCCACACTGCCTTGTCTCTACTCTTGGGTACTGAAAGGAACTCTGAGCCACATCCTCAACATCCTCCACTCTCTGACCATCAGTGCACTGACATGGGGCTCTCTACTCAAGGTGTCCGCTACGACGTTCGCCTTCCCCGGGTGATAGGAAAGAGTGAAGTCGTAGTCCTTCAGGTACTCTCCATCTGCGATGCCTCAAGTTCAAATCTCTCTGTGTGAACACATACCTGAGACTCTGGTGGTCGGTGAAGATCTCGAACCTCTTGCCGTACAAATAGTGCCTCCATAGCTTCAAAAGCAAACACCACTGCCGCTAACTCCAAGTCATGGGTCGGGTATTTCTCTTCATGCCTCTTCAGCTGCTTGGACGCGTAGGCCACCACATTGCCATGCTGCATCAATGCTCCTAAGCCTGCCTTCGATGCATCGTGTACACCACGAAACCTCCACTGCCTGACGGTAACACTAACACTGGTGCTAAAGTCAATCTCTACTTTAGCTCCCGAAAGCTGGCCTCACAATCTGCAGTCCACTGAAATCTGACATCCTTCCTAGTCAACATCGTCAAAGGTGCTGCAATCTTGAGAAATCTCGAATAAATCTACGGTAGTACCCTGCCAACCCTAGGAAACTGCGGATCTCTGGAACTGTACTTGGCTATGGCCAACTCAAAACTGCCTCTACCTTGGCTGGATCCACTGCTACAGGCACGGCACCTGAGATCACGTGCCCGAGGAAATGCACCTCCTTCAGCCAAAACTCACACTTGCTGAACTTGCATAAAGTTGGTGATCCCTCAACGTCTGAAGTACGATCCTCAGGTGTCCAGCATGCTCCTCCTCTGAAGCTGAGTAAATCAAGATGTCGTCCAAAAACACAACCACGAAACTATCCAAGTACGGATGAAAGACTCTGTGCATCAACTCCATGAAAGCTGCTGGGGCGTTCGTGAGCCCAAAGGCATCACGACGAACTCGTAGTGGCCATACCTGGTCCTGAAAGCTGACTTGCTGACATCCTCTGCCCGGATCCGCAACTGGTAATACCCTGACCTCAGATCAATCTTCGAAAACACTCTAGCTGACTGCAACTGGTCAAACAAGTCGTCTATCCTCGGCAGCGGATACCTGTTCTTCACCATCACCTTGTTCAGCTCCCTGTAGTCTATGCATAGCCTCAACTGCCATCCTTCTTCCGCACGAACAGCACCGACGCACCCCAAGGCGACTGGCTAGGACGAATGAAACCCAACTCAAGTAACTCCTGAAGCTGGCGCTTGAGCTCTCTCAGCTCAGCGGGGGCCATACGGTAAGGTGCCTTGGACAACGGCATTGTCCCCAGCAACAACTCAATCGCAAAATCCACCTCCCGCTCGGGAGGTAAACCCGGCAACTCCTCGGGAAAAACATCTGAAAACTCACTAACCATCGGTATACCCGAAACGGAAACACCACCGGTCTCAGAGACAAACTGAAGCAAGGTAGGCCACTGCACCACCACGACCAAACGCCTCGCTCTACAAGCAGAAATGAAGGGTCGACGTGTAGATCGGATACCTCTAAACACAAGGAAGGCGCGCCAGGTACTCCGAACTGCACCGTCTTCCTCCGGCAATCTAACACTGCAGAGTTGGCCTCCAGCCAATCCATCCCCAAGATCGCGTCGAAGTCTCGGATCTGGAGAACAAACAACTGGCTGGCAACATGTGCCCCTCAACCTCAACGGGCACGCACTCCAAACAAATCGAGGTAAGCATGAAGTCACCGGAAGGAACCTCCACGAGCAACTCACACCGCTGCTCGGGAACCGACTCTACCAAGCACTCACAAAACTCCTCGGAAATAAAGAATGAGTAGCACCAGAATCAATTAAAACACGAGCAATCCTACCAGAGATGGGTATGTACCTTCCACTAGGTTCGAGGCTCCGCCTCCACCCTAGTGAGCGCCATCACCCGACCGCGACCTCGACCACGCTGACCCTGCTGCTGACGCTGTGGCTGACCCTGCTGCTGCTGAAACTGCTGCTGGAACTGCGACTGCTGGAACTGCTGCTGCTGAAACTGCGGATGCCGCCTATGCTGTGGTACCGCTCTAGACTGTGCTCTGAGCCGACTGCTGCTGCTGCTGTTGTCCCGCTCCTCCTGGGCACTCTCTCACATAGTGACCCGGCTGGCCGCACCCGTAACAACGACGGTGTGCCGACTCGACTGACTGCCTTGCTGAACTGACTGCTCCTCTGCTGGAAACTGTCTCGAAAAAGGTCCACCTGATCTGTTCTGCTGCCTATGACTCCCAGAATGAAATAGCTTACGAAACCTCGATACAACCCCAGATGACTCAGCACCCGACGCAGAGGTAGTCGGAGCACGAAGACTGCGACTGGGGCGGAGGTACGGACTCTGCCTGCCAAAACTCTCCGATCTGGCCACCTGCTGCTGAATGTCCCTCTCAAGTGCTCCGGCTCTGGCAACTGCATCTGACAATGTCTGGCACAAGTGTGTCGCTACCGCTCGCCTCAGCTCCGGCCTCAGTCCTGCTATGAACCTCTCAGTCCGCACCTGCTCACTAGAAGCAATCGACGGCACGTGCCTCATGAGGGAGACGAACCTCATGTGTACTCCGTCACGGTTATGCCTCCCTGAACGAGAGAGAAAAACTGGTCCCGCCTCTCACGCTGCGCATGCGCTGGAAAGTACGCGTCGTGAAAAGAGGGCACAACTGGTCCCACTAATCTGCCTCAAGGTTTGGCCTGGAAAATGCATCTGCCTCTGCACCCTCCACCACTCGTGCGCTGACCCACACAGCTGGTACACTGCCAAAGTAACTCTGTCCTCAGGTCTGCAGTCCATAGTCTCAAAAGTCCGCTCGATCTCGTGCACCCAACTCTCAGCTCGGTCTGGATCTGCCGCTCCGGAGAACTGTGGGGGGCGAAACCTCAGGAACTTCTCTAACACTGCAGCGGCATCCTCCGATCTGGATCTCTGTCTGCTCGACCTCTATGACCACCTCCGGCCTCATGTGCCTCGCAAAACTAGTCCACATCCTGTCGAGAAACTGCGTCATTGGGTCACCTCTGCGATGTAGTTCACCTGCATCCCGAGTGCTGCGCCTCGTCCTGTGAAGACTCTAGTAATCATCTCTGACGGCTCGGGATCTCTAGGTGGTCAGGAATGTCATCAAAGCCTTCTCTGCCTACGCGGAGCCATATCCTGCCAAAAAGTGGAACAACAGTACGTCTAAGGTAAGTCGAACGGTCAGCAACACACCCGACCCTTCCTTGAGACCGCACGGTCATTTGATCCTTTACTAACCATGCCAGGATTGCTTTGATACCAACTGTAACGACCCAAGGATCCAATACCCGGAACCATCCAAATACCTTAAGGGTACTGTGTTCCCTTTTGTTTACTGTACTTGTACTGAGACAGACAGATAGACATGTACTTGACGTGTGGACTCGTACTGTGTACTGTTGGGTTACGTTCATTTGTCTTCTTTGCTTACTTCGCCAACTCATTTCTAACCTTCCGGGTCTACGGATCCGTGGTGGCGGTCCAAGGGCCGTGTAAGGGTACTGTGTTCCCTTTTGTTTACTGTACTTGTACTTGAGATAGATAGATAGACATGTACTTGACGTGTGGACTCCTACTGTGTACTGTTGGGTTACGTTCATTGTTTCTTCTTTGCTTACTTCGCCAGGTCATTTCTAACCCTTCCGGGTCTACGGATCCGGGGGTGGCGGTCCAAGGGCCGGGTACTTGGAGGGTTCTGGGTATCGGATCCTTGGGTCGTTACAGTTCCGACCCCCGTGCGAATAAATATCCGCGTCCGACCGGAGGGTACGACAGTCGGTGTACTAGTACACACGCTCCGGGGGGAATTTTGGCCCCAGAACGGAATTCTGCAAAACCAGTGCCTTGTCGACCGTCTCAGAGTGCCGATTCCGAATTGTGGTCACATAAGCGATTCCGATGCCCGTGCGGAAAGTTATGCCCAATTCGGCCGCTGAAGGGGTGGGGATAAACCGGAGGGGGTGACTATATCGGCGATGTTCGGGCACCCATATCCACGACCTGGGGAGGAGATCTCACGTCGAGTTGAACACGACTTCCGATCGCTGTGACTGGGCGGCTCCTTGTGTGGGCTCCGCCAGTGATTCGCGTAATCGAGGGAGTCGCTACTGCCAAAAACCTAGGAATAGGCGAGATCGCCGGCTAGAATAGCAATTTTGGAGTATGAAACAAGGATTTTCGACCCCAAAACGACGTCTTATGGCCTGAGGCATTAAGGGGGCATCGAGCGCCTCTGATGCCGATTCCCAATTGGGGTCTTATAAGCGATTCCGATAACCGAGCGAAAAGTTATGCCTGTTTGAGCGAAGCGGTGTCCGTATGCGATCGCATCGGCAGCCTGCGACTGCGCTTCCAGAGTGGAATTTGGGCGCCAGACCGGAAATCTCTGAATGCGACCATTTACCGACCGAGTCGAAGTGCCGATTCTGAATTGGGGCCTCGCGGCGGTTCCGACCCCCGGGCGAATAAATATCCGTGGTCCGACCGGAGGGTACGGCAGTCGGTGTACTAGTACACACGCTACAGGGGGAATTTTGGCCCCGAACGGAATTCTGCGAAACCCGCCTTGTCGACCGTCTCGGAGTGTCGATTCCAAATTGTGGTCACATAAGCGATTCCGATGCCCGTGCGGAAAGTTATGTCTAATTCTTTCGTTGAAGGGGTGGGAATAAACCGAGGGGGTGACTATATCGGCGATGTTCGGGCACCCATATCCACGACCTGGGGAGGAGATCTCACGTCGAGTTGAACACGACTTCCGATCGCTGTGACTGGGCGGCTCCGCGTGTGGGCTACGCCAGCGATTCGCGTAATCGGGGGTCGCTATTGCCAAAAAACCTAGGAATAGGCGAGATCGTCGGCTAGAATCGCAATTTTGGAGTGCGAAACGAAGGATTTTCGATCCCGAAAGGACGTCTTATGGCCTTAGGCAATAGGGTGCATCGAGCGCCTCTGAGTGCCGATTCTGAATTGGGATCTTATAAGCGATTCCGATAACCGAGTGAAAAGTTATGCCTGTTTGAGCGAAGCGGAGTCCGTATGCGATCGCATTGGAAGCCTGCGACCGCGCTCCCGGAGAGGAATTTGGACGCCGGACCGGAAACCTCCGAATGCGACCATTTACCGACCGGGTCGAAGTGCCGATTCTGAATTGGGGCCTCGCGGGCGGTTTCGAACCCCGGGTGAATAAATATCCGCGTCCGACCGGAGGGTACGGCAGTCGGTGTACTAGTACACACGCTCCGGGGGGAATTTTGGCCCCGGAAAGGAATTCTACGAATCCAACGCCTTGTCGACCGTCTCGGAGTGCTGATTCCGAATTGTGGTCACATAAGCGATTCCGATGCCCGTGCGGAAAGTTATGCCCAATTCTGTCGCTGAAGGGGTAGAATAAACCGGAGGGGATGACTATATTGGCGATGTTCGGCACCCATATCCACGACCTGGGGAGGAGATCTCGCGTCAAGTTGAACACGACTTCCGATCGCTGTGACTGGGTGGCTCCGCATGTGGGCTCCACCAGCGATTCGCGTAATCGAGGGAGTCGCTACTGCAAAAAAACCTAGGAATAGGGGAGATCATCGGCTAGAATCGCAATTTCGGAGTTCGAAACCAAGGATTTTCGACCCCGAAACGACGTCTTATGGCTGAGACGAAAAGGGGGCGTCGAGCGCCTCTGAGTGCCGATTCCGAATTGGGGTCTCATAAGCAATTCCGATAACCGAGCGAAAAGTTATGCCTGTTTAAAAAAGCGGTGTCCGTATGCGATTGCATCGGCAGCCTGCGATTGCGCTTCCGGAGAGGAATTTGGGCGCCGGACCGGAAATCTCCGAATGCGACCATTTACCAACTGGTCGAAGTGCCGATTCTGAATTGGGGCCTCGCGTGCGGTTCCGATTCCCGAGCGAATAAATATCCGCGTCCGACCGGAGGGTACGACAGTCGGTGTACTAGTACACACGCTCCGAAGGGAATTTTGGCCCCGGAATGGAATTCTGCGAAACCAGCGCCTTGTCGACCGTCTCGGAGTGTCGATTTCGAATTGTGGTCACATAAGCGATTCCGATGCCCGTGCGGAAAGTTATGTCCAATTCTTTCGCTGAAGGGGTGGGAATAACTGGAGGGGGTGACTATATCGGTGATGTTCGGGCACCCATATCCACGACCTGGGGAGGAGATCTTGCGTCGAGTTGAACGACTTCCGATCGCTGTGACTGGGCAGCTCCGCGTGTGGGCTTCGCCAGCGATTCGCGTAATCGAGGGAGTCGCTACTGCCAAAAAAACCTAGGAATAAGCGAGATCGTCGGCTAGAATCGCAATTTTGGAGTGCGAAACGAAGAATTTTCGACCCCAAAACGACGTCTTATGGCCTTAGGCAATAAGGGTGTGTCGAGCGACTCTGAGTGCCGATTCTGAATTGGGGTCTTATAAGCGATTCCGATAACCGAGCTAAAAGTTATGCCTGTTTGAGCGAATCGGAGTCCATATGCGATCGCATCGGCAGCCTGCGACCGCGCTCCCGGAGAGGAATTTGGGCACCGGATCGGAAACCTCCGAATGCGACCATTTACCGACCGGGTCGAAGTGCGGATTCTGAATTGGGGCTTCGCGTGCGGTTCCGACCCCCAGGCGAATAAATATCCACGTCCGACTGGAGGGTACGGCAGTCGGTGTACTCGTACACATGCTACGGCGGGAATTTTGGCCCCGGAACGGAATTTCGCGAAACCAGCGCCTTACCGACCGTCTCGGAGTGTCGATTCCGAATTGTGGTCACATAAGCGATTCCGATGCCCGTGCGGAAAGTTATGCCCAATTCTTTCGCTGAAGGGGTGGGAATAAACCGGAGGGGGTGACTATATCGGCGATGTTCGGGCACCCATATCCACGACTGGAGGAGATCTCGCGTCGAGTTGAACACGACTTCCGATCGCTGTGACTGGGTGGCTCCGCGTGTGGGCTTCGCTAGCGATTCGCGTAATCGAGGGAGTCGCTACTGCACCAAAAAAACCTAGGAATAGGGGAGATCGTTGGCTAGAATGACAATTTCGGAGTGCGAAACGAAGGATTTTCGACCCCAAAACGACGTCTTATGGCCTGAGGCAATAAGGCTTCGTCGAGCGCCTCTGAGTGCCGATTCCGAATTGGTATCTTATAAGCGATTCCGATAACCGAGAGAAAAGGTATGCCTGTTATAGCGAAGCAGTGTCCGTATGCGATCGCATCGGCAGCCTGCGACCGCGCTCCCGGAGAGGAATTTGGGCGCCGGACCGGAAACCTCTGAATGCGACCATTTACCGATCGGGTCGAAGCGCCGATTCTGAATTGGTGCCTCGCGGGCGGTTCCGACCCTCGGGCGAATAAATATCAGCATCCGACCGGAGGGACGACTGTCGGTGTACTAGCACACATGCTCCGGGGGAATTTTGGCCCCGGAACGGAATTCCGCGAAACCAGCCCTTGTCGACCGTCTCGTAGTGCCAATTCCGAATTGTGGTTACATAAGCAATTCCGATGCCCGTGCGGAAAGTTATGCCCAATTCTTTCGCTGAAGGGGTGGGAATAAACCGGAGGGGGTGACTATATCAGCGATGTTCGGGCACCAATATCTACGACCTCGGGAGGAGATCTCACGTCGAGTTGAACACGACTTCCGATCGCTGTGACTGGGCGGCTCCGAGTGTGGGCTCCGCCAGTGATTCGCGTAATCGAGGGAGTCGCTACTGCCAAAAAACCTAGGAATACGGGAGATCGTCGGCTAGAATCGCAATTTGGTGTGCGAAACGAAGGATTTTCGACCCCGAAACGACGTCTATGGCCTGAGGCAATAGCGGGCGTCGAGCGCCTCTGAGTGCCGATTCCAAATTGGGGTCTTATAAGCGATTCCGATAATCGAGCGAAAAGTTATGCCTGTTTGGAGCGAAGCTGTGTCCGTAAGCGATCGCATGGCAGCCCGCGACCGCGCTCCGGAGAGGAATTTGGGCGCCGGACCGGAAACCTCCGAATGCGACAATTTACCGACCGGGTCGAAGTGCCGATTCTGAATTGGGGCCTCCAGGGCGGTTCGACCCCCGGGCGAATAAATATCCGCGTCCGACCGGAGGGTACGGCAGTCGGTGTACTAGTACACACGCTCCGGGGGAATTTTGGCCCCGGAAAGGAATTCTACGAATCCAACGCCTTGTCGACCGTCTCGGGTGCTGATTCCGAATTGTGGTCACATAAGCGATTCCGATGCCCGTGCGGAAAGTTATGCCCAATTCTGTCGCTGAAGGGGTAGGAATAAACCGGAGGGGATGACTATATTGGCGATGTTCGGGCACCCATATCCACGACCTGGGGAGGAGATCTCGCGTCAAGTTGAACACGACTTCCGATCGCTGTGACTGGGTGGCTCCGCGTGTGGGCTCTGTCAGCAATTCGCGTAATCGAGGGAGTCGGTACTGCCAAAAAACCTAGGATTACGGGAGAGTCGGCCTAGAATCGTAATTTCGAAGTGCAAAACGAAGGAATTTTGACACCTAAACGACGTCTTATGGCCAAGGCAATAAGGGGGCGTCGAGCGCCTCTGAGTGCCGATTCCGAATTGGGGTCTTATAAGTGATTCCGATAGCCGAGCGAAAAGTTATGCATGTTTGAGCGAAGCGGTGTCCGTATGCGATCGCATCGGCATCTTCGGCCGCCTCCCGGAGAGGAATTGGGCGCCGGACCGGAAAAACCCGAATGCGACCATTTACCGACGGGTCGGAAGCGCCGATTCTGAATTGGGGCCTCGCCGGCGGTTCCGACCCCGGGTGAATAAATATCCGCGTTCGACCGGAGCGACGGCAGTCGGTGTACTAGTACACACGCTCCGGGGGGAATTTTTGCCCCGGAACGGAATTCCACGAAACCAGCACCTTGTCGACCGTTCTCGGAGTGCCGATTCTGAATTGTGGTCACATAAGCGATTCCGATGCCCGTGCGGAAAGTTATGCCCAATTCTGTCGCTGAAGGGATGGGAATAAACCGGAGGGGGTGACTATATCGGTGATGTTCGGGCACCCATATGCACGACCTGGGGAGGAGATCTCGTGTCGAGTTGAACACGACTTCTGATCGCTGTGACTGGGCGGCTCCGCGGTGTGGGCTCCTCCAGCGATTCACGTAATCGAGGGAGTCGCTACTGCCAAAGAACCTAGGAATATGGGAGATCGTCGGCTAGAATTGCAATTTCGGAGTGCGAAACAAAGGTTTTGACCCCGAAATGACGTCTTATGGCCGGGGCAATAAGGGTGCGTCGAGCGCCTCTGAGTGCCGATTCCGAATTGGGGTCTTATATAAGCGATTCCGATAACCGAGCGAAAAGTTATGCCAGTTTTAGCGAAGCGGTGTCCGTATGCGATCGCATCGGCAGCATGCGACCGCGCTCCCGGAGAGGAATTTGGGCGCCGGACCGGAAACTTTCGAATGTGACCATTTACCGACCGGGTCGAAGCGCCGAATCTGAATTGGGGCCTCGCGGGCGGTTCCGACCCCCATGCGAATAAATATCCGCGTCCGACCGAGGGACGGCAGTCGGTGTACTAGTACACACGCTCTAGGGGGAATTTTGGCCACGGAATGGAATTCCGCAAACCCAGCGCCTTGTCGACCGTCTCGGAGTGTCGATTCCGAATTGTGGTCACATAAGCGATTCCGATGCCCGTGCGGAAAGTTGTGCCCAATTCGTCGCTGAAGGGGTGGGAATAAACCGAGGGGGTGACTATATCGGCGATGTTCGGCACCCATATCCACGACCTGGGGAGGAGATCTCGCGTCGAGTTGAACACGACCTCCGATCGCTGTGACTGGGCGGCTCCGCGTGTGGGCTCCGCCAACGATTCGCGTCATCGAGGGAGTCGCTACTGCCAAAAAACCTAGGAATAGGGGAGATCATCGGCTAGAATCGTAATTTCGGAGTGCGAAACGAAGGACTTTTGACCCCAAAACGATGTCTTATCGCCGGAGGCAATATGGGGGCGTCGAGCGCCTCCGTGTGCCAATTCCGAATTGGGGTCTTATAAGCGATTCCGATAACCGAGCGAAAAGTTATGCCTGTTTGAGCGAAGCGGTGTTCGTATGCGATCGCATCAGCAGCCTGCGACCACGCTCCCGGAGAGGAATTTGGGTGTCGAACCAGAAATCTCCGAATGTGACCATTTACCGGCCGGGTCGAAGTGTCGATTCTGAATTGGGGCTTCGCGGGCGGTTCCGACCCCCGAGTGAATAAATATCCGCGTCCGACGGATGGTACGGCAGTCGGTTACTAGTACACACGCTCCGGGGGGAATTTTGGCCCCGGAACGGAATTCCGCGAAACCAGCACCTTGTCGACCGTCTCGGAGTGCCGATTCTGAATTGTGGTCTCATAAGCGATTCTGATGCCCGTGCGGCAAGTTATGCCCAATACTTCGTTGAAGGGGTGGGAATAAACCGGAGGGGGTGACTATATCGGTGATGTTTGGGCACCCATATCTACGACCTGTGGAGGAGATCTCGCGTCGAGTTGAACACGACTTCCGATCGCTGTGACTGTGCGACTCCGCGTGTGGGCTCCGCCAGCGATTCGCGTAATCGAGGGAGTCGCTACTGTCAAAAAACCTAGGAATAGGGGAGATCGTCGGCTAGAATCGCAATTTTGAAGTGCGAAACGAAGGATTTTCGACCCCGAAACGACGTCTTATGGCCCGAGGAAATAACGGGGCGTCGAGCGCCTCTGAGTGCCGATTCTGAATTGGGGTCTTATAAGCGATTCCGATAACCGAGCGAAAAGTTATGCCTGTTGAGCGAAGCGGTGTCCGTATGCGATCGCATTAGCAGCCTGCGACCGCATTCCCGGAGTGGAATTTGGGTGCCGAACCGGAAATCTCCGTATGCGACCATTTACCGACCGGGTCGAAGTGCCGATTCTGAATTGGGGCTTCGCGGGCGGTTCCGACCCCTGGCGAATAAATATCCGCGTCCGACCGGATGGTACGGCAGTCGGTGTACTAGTACACACGCTCCGGGGGGAATTTTTGCCCCGAAACGGAATTCCACGAAACCAGCACCTTGTCGACCGTCTCGGAGTGCCGATTCTGAATTGTGGTCTCATAAGCGATTCTGATGCCCGTTACGGCAAGTTATGCCCAATACTTTCGTTGAAGGGGTGGAATAAACCGGAGGGGGTGACTATATCGGTGATGGATGGGCACCCATATCTACGACCTGGGGAGGAGATCTCGCGTCGAGTTGAACACAACTTCCGATCGCTGTAACTACGCGACTCCGCGTGTGGGCTCCGCCAGCGATTCGCGTATCGAGGGAGTCGCTACTGTCAAAAAAACCTAGGAATAGGGGAGTTCGTCGGCTAGAATCGCAATTTTGAAGTGCGAAACGAAGGATTTTCGACCCCGAAACGACGTCTTATGGCCCGAGGCAATAAGGGGGCGTCGAGCGCCTCTGAGTGCCGATTCTGAATTGGGGTCTTATAAGCGATTCCGATAACCGAGCGAAAAGTTATGCCTGTTTGAGCGAAGCGGTGTCCGTATGCGATCGCATCAGCAGCCTGCGACCGCACTCCCGGAGTGGAATTTGGGTGCCGAACCGGAAATCTCCGAATGCGACCATTTACCGACCAGGTCGAAGGGCCGATTCTGAATTGGGGCTTCGCGGGCGGTTCGGACCCCTGGGCGAATAAAATCCGCGTCCGACCGGATGGTACGGCAGTCGGTGTTACTAGTACACACGCTCCGGGGGGAATTTTGGCCCCGGAACGGAATTCCACAAAACCAGCACCTTGTCGACCGTCTCGGAGTGCCGATTATGAATTGTGGTCTCATAGCGATTCTGATGCCCGTGCGGCAAGTTATGCCCAATACTTCGTTGAAGGGGTGGGAATAAACCGGAGGGGGTGACTATATCGGTGATGTTTGGGCACCCATATCTACGACCTGGGGAGGAGATCTCGTGTCGAGTTGAACACGCTTTCCGATCGCTGTGACTGCGCGACTCCGCGTGTGGGCTCCGCCAGCGATTCGCGTAATCGAGGGAGTCGCTACTGTCAAAAAACCTAGGAATAGCGGAGATCGTCGGCTAGAATCGCAATTTAGAAGTGCGAAACGAAGGATTTTCGACCCCGGAACGACGTCTTATGGCCCGAGGTAATAAGGGGTCGTCGAGCGCCTCTGAGTGCCGATTCTGAATTGGGGTCTTATAAGCGATTCCGATAGCCGAGCAAAAAGTTATGCCTGTTTGAGCGAAGCAGTGTCCGTATGCGATCGCATCGGCAGCCTGCGACCGCCCTCCCAGGGAGAGGAATTTGGGCGCCAGACCGGAAACCTTCGAATGCGACCATTTACCTACCGGGTCGAAGCGCCGATTCTGAATTGGGGCCTCGCGGACGGTTCCGACCCCAATGCGAATAAATATCTGCGTCCGACCGAAGCGACGGCAGTTGGTGTACTAGTACACACGCTCCGGGGGGAATTTTGGCCCTGGAACCGAATTCCACAAAACCAGCGTCTTGTCGACCGTCTCGGAGTGCCTATTCCGAATTGTGGTCACATAAGCGATCCGATGCCGTGCGGAAAGTTATGCCCAATTCTTTCGCTGAAGGGGTGGGAATAAACCGGGGGGGTGACTATATCGGCGATGTTCGGGCAACCATATCCACGACCTGGGCAGGAGATCTCGTGTCGAGTTGAACACGACTTCCGATCGCTGTGACTGGGCGGCTCCGCGTGTGGGCCCCGCGAGCGATTCGTGAAATCGAGGGAGTCGCTACTGCCAAAAAACCTAGGAATAGGGGAGATCGTCGGCTAGAATCGCAATTTCGAAGTGCGAAACGAAGGATTTTCGACCCCGAAACGACGTCTTATGGCCCGAGACAATTAGGGTGCGTCGAGCGCCTCTGAGTGCTGATAGCCCAGAAATGCATCGTTAAACACGTAACTAACAATCTCAAAATTATCGGCCTACATTAATTATTTTGACAATAGTTATGTGGTGCGACCGAGTCGAATCCACGGAGGACTAGATTTTAGAGTTGAAAACGTTGGGCTTTTAGTTAGGAAAATAGTGTGTAACATTTAAACTAAGTTGAATTAAATAAATCTAACTAGTAAATAAATAGAGAGAGAAAGATAAATGTGAATGACAGAACATGGGCATATTTAAAATTGTAATTTATTGAATAACAAAAAAATTTAACAAATATTATTCTAACCAACTGTCATAACAATTACATTAAAATTAAGAGAAAAGAATAGAGAGAATAAGAGAGACGAGAGGAGAGTGAGAGAAAAGAGAGAGAGGAGGAGAGAGTGCGTTGAAAGAGAGAGGATAAAAAGGAGAGAGGATAGAGAAGAAGAGAGAGAGAGAGAAGCGATAGAGGGAGAAGAGAGAGAAAAGAGAGAGAGAAGAGAGAGAGCGATAGAGGAGAGAGAGAGAGAGAGAGAGAGAGGGAGAGCGGCGATAGAGGAAGAGAAGAGAGTGGGAGAAAAGAGAGAGAGCGGAGAGAGAAGAGAGAGGCGAGAGAGAGGAGAGAGAAGAGAGATCGAGATAGAGGAGAGAGAGAGCGAGAGAGAGAGAGAGAGAGAGAGGAGAGAGAAGAGAGGCGAGGAGAGAGGAGAGAGAGGAGAGCGTCGCGGCCTCCTCTACGTGCATGCATGCACGTAGAGAGGAGGGCGCTGGGGCGCTAGCGGGCGGCAGGTGGCAGGGGCACGCGGCTGGGGCCGCTGGCGGGGCGCGGCAGGTGGCAGGGGCATGCGCGGGCGGCCGGCGCGTGTGGGGCAGCGGCAGGCGCGGGCGGGCGGCAGGCTGGGGCGTGGGGCAGCGGCAGGCGCGGGCGGGGCGGCTGGCTGGCGCGTACAGGGGCGCTGGCGGGTGCGCGCAGGGGCGCTGCTGTGCTTCTGTTCGAAAGAGAGACACCGGGAGGAGAGGAAGAAAAAGAGAAGAAGAAGGGGAGAGGGGAAGAAGAAGAGGGGGGAAGGGATCGGAGGATGGAGGAGAGAGAGAAAAGTGAGAGGGGGAAGAATAATGATATGAGAGAGAGAAAAGAGAGTTTTATAAAGTGTTAGAGAGGAAGGGGGGAGAGTTTAAAGGAAAGAGAGATTTTTGGAAAATAGGAGAGGAATTTTAAAAATGAGAAAGTATTTTTGAAAAGAAAGAGAGAGAGGGAATATTAAAAAAATAGAGTCTCTCATTATTCTCTCTTGGTCTAATCAAATTTATTGGCCCATTGACACTTCATTCTTGGCCCTTAATCCTGTAAATACAACACAATTGATATTTAATCAATTTCCGCACTTGTAATGAAATGATAACAGAACTTATGAAATTATCAATTATTTGTCAATCAAATGGCACGATTATTCATAACAATTATGCAATTATCACACCCCCAACTTACTCATTGCTAGTCCCTTAGCAATGCACATAGAAATAATTGGGACAACAAGAGTTTAAAACATCATACTCCATGATAAGAAAGTAAGAATGAAAATGCTTGGTCAGAAGTATTTCAAGTTCCAATCGAGAGTGTCAAAGGCAAATATGTCAGTTCATGTCATTAGACAGTTCCCAAGATACACACAAAATTTCATGACTTTGTATAATGTTTGAGCATTAATAAGAGGATGCATGGGCTTTTTACTTATCACTCAAGGATGGTATCACTATACACTCCTTAAATTCGATCCTCGAATTATAGGTAGCTTTCACTCTGCCTACTTTTTTTTCATGCTCTTTTTTCTTTTCATTTACATGGTGCTGTACTTCCCTCACCGTTTGACGCGAGCCTCAACTCTTACCTTGGAGCCACATGCCCGGTTACTAAGATCAGGGGCATTTTCATTTTTTTTTTTTTTCACTACTACACACATTTTCACATTTATTTGTAGGCAGGTAGCTTTTTCCTCATGATTGGTCATCAATAGGAATGTAGAATATCAATCAATCAACATGAATGTTCGGTAAAACTCTCATCATCCATTTGAATAGCTCAAAACAATACTTTACTGTGTTGATGAAATTTCAAATGTATTTTGAGGAAGATGCTAAAAACATAACTAGTTAACTCACCCCTTCAACTCACCACCTTCACAAGTACACACTATGAGTCAAGCTAGAAGCAAAAAAAAAATTTCTTGCATGAAATATGAAGCATGAAGCACATGTTAGGGACAAAAATTTGAAATACAATTTGTCTCTCCCCCAACTTAAATGACATTGTCCTCAATGGCATAAAAGTAATGACAATAGAATAAAGTCAATGTAAGTTAAGAAAGGAGAGATGCAACCTGATGATCACATGCGGGTGGTTGCACACTAGCTTCATCAAAGGATAGTGGCCAGCAAACACCTAAGATACAAAATAAAAATGAAATCAATAGAAAATCATTTTCCTAAAAATATTAGGTTGCCTCCCAACAAGCGCTAAGTTTAATGTCTTCAGCCAGACACATGGGGGTAACAGGGTCACGTAACACCCCCAATCAATTGACGCCAAATTTTTCTTTGTAAGGCATCACGGCCATGGTGGGTCAAGTGGTCCACAGTATCCTTGCAGATCAGTAAGTGATAGAGAAATTGAGGCACTCAAGATCATATCTTCAATTAAGGAATTTCATTTGGACACTTAAAATCTTTATATGTGTTGAACACATCAATGCAGACTTTATTGTTTTTCAACCTTTTCACCCACAACTTCCATTTTTAGATCTTCTTTCATGATATTGAGGTCAGATTGAGTTGGATGCTCTGAGGATTGCTTGAACTCCACAGGCTAACTTGAGTCAAAAATAGTAGCATGATCAGGAATGAAATGGATATGACTTTCAACACAAGGATGCTTAAAAGGTTCAAGTGCAGTTGACCAGATCATCTAGTGGTAGCATGTCCATGATCATGTTGGATTTGCCAAGATCAGGGAGAGGTAGGAGTTCCATGTCTTTCTCGACATCAAAAGAGACCCAGTCAATGTGGACTTTAGGCAGAATTGCTAATTCATCTTTACCCAATCCGAATGATTGATGATTACACCCAGCTCTTTCTCCACACTCACTTCTTCTTTGTCACCCACTTGAAACAATGTCACATCAAACTTGGGCCCACATCTAGAAGACATTCTTTTCGTCTCCCCCCAACTTGAGTTCAGCTAACTCACTAGAGCTTTCCTCAAGTATGACATTATGGATGGAGTCTTCTTGATAATCAGTTTCATGTTGGGTCAAGACTTTGGATTGATTTTCAGTGGCACCCATCTCATCCTGATTTGACTCATTAATATTATCTCTCATTTTCCAAGTGGGCGTGTCCACAATCATGTTGGACTGAGAATTTGTGGATGGAATTTGAGAGTCAATTGTTGGTCACAATCAAGATAATGATGTGCATATTTGTCAATGGGTTGACATGGTGATTGGCTATCTTTCCTCCTTTTGATTTCTATGAGTTGCGCAATCAGGAGGTCAGTTTTGACAAATGATTGCTCTAATTCATGTTGTTGTTGGTGAATGTTTGCTCAAAGATTTGTTGGTTATCATGGAATTTTTGCATAAATTGCCCAAATTGATCATCAAATAGGCATGATTGTGGGGAGAAGTATAAGTGGACTATGGATATACATGTCCCTCATGATGGCTTTTGTCATGACTATCAATTTGGCATTGGGCCCAATGTTGAAAGTTGTGGATAGGTGGGCTTTGAGCTTGGGCCAGAATAGGTTGATCTCTAAGTGTCAAATGTGGCATTACTTCTCCAAGTGGTTGGAAGGGTGTGCCTTCAGGAGCATTTGTTAAGCACACCGGGAGATCAATGCCAAAAAATTTTGATCGAACTAATTATGATTTCGGCACCTAGAAAGGGTCCTTGAATTCCCCTTGAGGATCTTGATAGAGTAAACTCAATTTTTCAGGGGAGACACCTTGGTCCACTTTGAGTAAGGAGTGGGTGGGATAACATTTGAAAGGTTTGGGTTTGTTCTTGGGTTGAGGGAGGTGATGAGATGTAAAGTGGGTCAACATATTTCCTCCACCCTGAATCATACATGTGATCTTTAATTGGGTGGCCATGAATCAGATGGGCTTGAGTCCATTTGGAGCCATTGGACTGGTAAGTAGAGGTTGATGGATAAAGTGGGTGAGGTTGAGAGTGCATACCATAGTGGGCTGATCCAATTTGTCCAATTGAAGTGCCAATTTCATAACCATGATGTTAACCCACATAAATCTCTTTTTTTTTTCTTTTTTTTTTCTTTTTTGTTGTTTTGAAATATCTAATTTTTTTGTATTTTCAAATAAGTTAGCAAACAACTAATCCTATGACACCTATGGTTCCCTAGGACATAAACATTTGATTTCTCACTAATTAACTGAGGCCTAACTCAAATCCACTCTCAAGCTCGTTAACTGGCCAGGTAAGAGGTGGGAAAGTGGGAGGTTCCCCCTGCTCTCACAGGGACCTAATAAGTAACCACTTGTCCACTTAGGCGTTTGCCAATAACCTCTAGCCTTAGACACCAGTCTCCAAACTTGATATGGGCCCAAGTGGGCCTAAGTCTCAAAGCGAACCCTAGGTCAAGTTTCTACTTTCTTTTATTGGGCTTGGGAATGCAAAATGCAGAAAGTTGTGGTTTGTGGGCTAAGGGTGATCAAATCCCCACCTTATCTTGTTAAGGAAACTGCCCTTAAAATATTTAGAAATGATGTGCACACCACAAATCAAGCAAGGGATTCTATGCAAGCATGGCAAAGCATGATCACGCTTTTAAGAAAGTTGAGATTCTCACCTTGCCTCCCGCAATCTTCGACAAGAAAGAAAACTTTTCAAAAGGAAAATACCTAAAGATGGAAATGTAAATGATGCATGTCCTAAAGATGGAAAGTTTCTAATCTTGACATGACATCTTTTATTGGATTCAAGTGATTGATTTTTTTGATTTTTTTTTAATTAATTGTCTAAACATGGCAACTAAGAAAGGAACTCAATCAAGAGGGTTTTAATGGTACTTACCTTCAACGCAATCCCTCGTTCTTTTGGAAATGAAAACAAATGGAAAGAGTGAGAGAGGAAACTTACCTCACTTACCCCTTTTTTTTCATGTAATTTCGGATTTTTTTTTCACTTTTTATTTGTACCTACAAAAGAAGAAAATGTTAGCCTGAATATATACAAAAAATACCAAAATTATCAAAACTAAAAAATCTAATTCCCCGGCAACGGCGCCAAAAATTGATAGCCCACAAATGCGTCGTTAAACACGTGACTAACAATCTCAAATTATCGGCCTACACTAATTATTTTGACAATAGTTAAGTGGTGAGACCGAGTCGAATCCACGGAGAACTAGATTTTAGAGTTGAAAACGTTGGGCTTTTAGTTAGGAAAATATTGTGGTAACATTTAAACTAAGTTGAATTAAATAAATCTAAGCTAAGTAAATAAATAGAGAGAGGAAAGATAAATGTGAATGACAGAACATGGGCAATATTTAAAACTGTAATTACTGAATAACAAAAATATTTAACAAATATTTTATTCTAACCAACTGTCATTAACAATTACATAAAATAAAGAGAAAAAGAATAGAGAGAATAAGAGAGACGAGAGGAGAGAGAAGAGTGAGAGAAAAGAGAGAGAGGAGAGGAGAGCGCGTGAAGAGAAAGGATAGAGAAGAGAGAGCGAGAGAGAGAAGCGATAGAGAAGAGAGAGAAAAGAGAGAGAGAGAGAGAGAGGAGAGCGAGAGCGATGGAGGAGAGAGAGAGAGAGAGAGGCAGCGATAGAGGAGAGAGGAGAGAGGGAGAAAAGAGAGAGAGAGGAGAGATAAGAGAGAGGCGAGAGAGAGGAGAGAGAAGAGCGAGGAGAGAGAAGAGAGAGAAGAGAGGCGAGAGAGAGGAGAGAGGAGAGCGCCGCGGCCTCCTCTACGTGCATGCATGCGTAGAGAGGAGGGCGCTGGGGCGCTGGCGGGCGGCAGGTGGCAGGGGCACGCGGCTGGGGCCGCTGGCGGGCGCGCAGGTGGCATGGGCATGCGCGGGCGGCAGGGCGCGTGTGGGGCAGCGGCAGGCGCGGGCGGCGCGCAGGCTGGCGCGCGTGGGGCAGCGGAGGCGCGGGCGGGGGCGCGGGCTGGCGCGGCACAGGGGCGCTGGCGGGTGCGCGCAGGGGCGCTGCTGCTGCTGTGCTTCTGCTCTTCCGAGAGAGACACGGGAGGAGAGGAAGAGAAAGAGAAAGAAGAAGGGGAGAGAGAGGAAGAAAAGAGAAGGGGGAAGGGATTGGAGGAGAGAGGGAGAGAGAGAAAGTGAGAGGGGGAAGAATAATGGTATGAGAGAGAGAAAATAGAGTTTTTAAAAGTGTTAGAGAGGAAGGGGGAAGAGTTTAAAGGAAAGAGAGATTTTTGGAATTAAGAGAGAGATTTTAAAAATGAGAAAGTATTTTTGAAAAGAAGAGAGAGAGGGAATATTTAACAAAATAGAGTCTCTCATTATTCTCTCTGGTCTAATCAAATTATTGGCCCATTTGACACTTCAATTCTTGGCCCATTAATCCTGCAAATACAACACAGTAGATATTTAATCAATTTCCGCACTGGTAATGATATGATAACAGAACTTATGAAATTATCAATTATTTGTCAATCAAATGGCACGATTATTCATAACAATTTTTGCAATTATCAAGTGCCGATTCTGAATTTGCGTCTATAAGCGATTCGATAACCGGCGGAAAAATTATGCATGTTTGAGCGAAGCGGTGTCCGTATGCGATCGCATCGGCAGCCTGCGAGCCGCCCCCGGAGAGGAATTTGGGCGCAGGACCGGAAACCTCCGAATGCGACCATTACCGACAGGGGTCGAAGCGCGATTCTGAATTGGGGCCTCGCGGGCGTTCCGACCCCCATGCGAATAATATCCGCGTCCGACCGGAGCGACGGCAGTCGGTGTACTAGTACACACGCTCCGGGAGGAATTTTGGCCCCAGAACGGAATTCTGCGGAAACCAGCACCTTGTCGACCGTGTCAGAGTGCCGATTCCGAATTGTGGTCACGTAGCGATTCCGATGCCCGTGCGGAAAGCTTTGCCCAAATCTCTCGATGAGGGGTGGGAAAAACTGGAGGGGGTGACTATATCGGCGATGTTCGGCACCCATATCCACGACCTGGGAAGGAGATCTCGTGTCGAGTTGAACACGACTTCCGATCGCTGTGACTGTACGGCTCCGCGTGTGGGCTCCGCCAGCGATTCGCGTAATCGAGGGAGTCGCTACAGCCAAAAAACCTTAGAATAAGGGAGATCGTCGGCTAGAATCACAATTTCGGAATGCGAAACGAAGGATTTTAGACCCCGAAACGACGTCTTATGGCCAGAGGCAATATTGAGCGCCTCTGAGTGTCGATTCCGAATTGGGGTCTTATAAGCGATTCCGATAACCGAGCGAAAAGTTATGCCTGTTTGAGCGAAGCTGTGTCCGTATGCGATCGCATCGACAGCCTGCGACCGCGCTCCCAGAGAGGAATTTGGGCACCGGACCGGAAATCTCCGAATGCGACCATTTACCGACCGGGTCGAAGTGCCGATTCTGAATTGGGGCCTCTAGGGCGGTTCCAACCCCGGGCGAATAAATATCCGCGTCCGACCGGAGGGTACGGCGGTCGGTGTAAAGTACACACGCTCCGGGAGGAATTTTGTCCCCAGAACGGAATTTCGTGAAACTAGCACCTTGTCGACCGTCTCGGAGTGCTGATTCGAATTGTGGTCAAATAAGCGATTCCGATGCCCGTGCGGAA